>PVLD010018748.1:0-38180 GCA_004027595.1 Dinomys branickii | reverse complement strand
GATACTGTACAAGATACCATATTAAGTAAAGCTGTTGTGGTCCCTGTGGTTCCTCTAGACTGACAGTTTTTCAGACTCTTCTGTACAGGTCTTAGAACAGAACCTAAGGAGTTCTGGTCAGGCATTTATAGCATGTGCTTCAGTCTAGACTGTCCAATATTCTCCTCATAATTAGACTGGGGTTATGGTGCTTTTTTCCCCCCTAATATCATTGCAGAGCTAAAGAGGTATTCTTCCTATATCAGAGAAAGGGTACAAACTATCAACATAAGTTATCATTTCGATGTTAACCTGGCTTGTCACGCTGAACAACTGTCTATCAGTTTTCTCCACAGCAAAGGCACTTTCTCCCTCTTCCCCTAATGTATTCTTTGGGAGAAAGTCACTGTGTCCGCCCACAGTTAAAGAGAGGGAGTTACATTGCATGGCCCTAAGAGTAGAGTAGTTACATGCAAGGGATGATGAAAAATTATGGTAAATGGTTAAATTTTTAAAACTTACTGCAGTAAAAAATATTGCCAACAATGGTGGGATAAGTATGTTTGTAGCAAGAGGAGGCATTTCAAATATTTGGAGTATTTTGAGGGGAATCATGGTAATGTATCTTCTATGTAATAATTGTTTATTTAAATATTCATCATAGTGTTTGATTACCCTCAAATTATTTGGTCTTCCTCTATATGGGAGATGTATAGAGTCTCTCTGACTTATTTGTATATGTTTTTATCTAATCATTTCTCTATATCAGAATGAACTCCTGGTTATTTATGTTATATTTTGGGTTATAACTCAATACTACTGTACTTATTTTCTTGCCATGCTTTTTTCCTGTTTCAGCCATGGAGAGTTCTTTCAGTAGGCCCCTGTGTCCCTTTGGCACACTCTATAATTGTGTATTTTTCAGATGTTTCTAACATTCTGGCACTGTGTGACGCTATATGACCATCCTGTGTACTCACTTCCCCAACTTTACAAAAATTGTTTCTCCAGGATCTCTGGTTATTTTATTAGAAAATGATAGCAGAAACCAAGACTTGGATCAGGCTTGTTCCTGCTGCAGGGCCATTGGTTCTAAGCCTTCTCAGATTATGGAATAAAAAAAATGTGTCTGCTAGTGTATTTATACATACTTGTGTGAGAATATTTCTGTGTATCCATCTACTCATATATTAACCTAGAAGGCATTCATACATTAATGTCTCTGACTGTAATTCAGTACCACACAGATCCTTCTAACTTCCTACACTTTCTTGTGTATAACCTTTCACAGCATCACTGAGAACCTGCTACCATCCTCCATCCATCTATTTAATTCTTTAATTTCTGTTTATCTGTACGGTGGTTACAGAATTGTGAACCCGTATTCCCATGGAAAACACACTATACCAGTTATAGTATGAGGTTTGTGTGCAATGCCTTTTGTCCTTGGTCTTACAGTCTTCATGCGTCTCCAGAGTTACTTAAGTCAGCATCTTCCCCCCTACCCCTTTAATGAGGCTGCTTCATACATTTGTAATATGCTTAGATTCCTTTTGCACCAGTCTGCTTTCAGTACTGTACTGGAGTCACATTGACCTCTAAAATGATTTGCATACATTAAGGTTCATTCTTCGTGCTGTGATGTTCTATAGGTTTGAGCAAATGCATGGTGTCATTTACACACCATTACATCATCATACAAGTACTTTAATCACCTTAAAACAACCCCATGAGCTGCACTGATTCAAGCCTCCTCCTTTTACTCCTCTGAAAGCCATAAAGACTGTTTACTGATTAAAGTTTTTACAAAATCTTATATAGTAGGACTCAAACAATATGTTTTTCAGACTGGCTTACTTCACCTAACAATATACATTTAAAATTCTTCCGTGTCTTTTCATGGTTTGGTACCTCATTTCTATTACTCAAGGGTATTCCATTGTGTGGAAGCACCATAGTTTGCTGATCCTTTCACTTATTGAAAGTCATCTTGGTTGCTTCCACTTTGGGACAATTATGAATAAAGCTGTGATGAATGTTTATGCGTTGGTGTTTATATGGACTTAAGTTTTCAAGTCAGTTGGCTAAACACCTAGGACTTCAGTTGCTGTACTACGTGACAGGACTTATTAGCTTTGTATAAACCTGCCAAATTATCTTGAAATATGGCTATATCATTTTACATTTCCACCAGCAGTGAATAAGAGCTCCTGTTGTTCCACATTCTCACCCAAAATTACTATTACCAGTGATATGGACTTTAACTATTCTGAGAGATATACAGGCATAGCTCATTGCTGGTTTAATTTATAATTCCCTATCAACAAATCATGCTAAGTGCTTTTCAACTGTTTATTTGCCATCTGTATATCTTTTTTGGTAAAATGTTAAGAATGTCTGCCTATTTTTTTAATTACCTTGTTTTTAATTGCTGAAGTCTAAGATTTTTTTATGAAAGGTTTTATATACAAATCATTTATCAGATATATCTTCTTAAGTATTTCTGACCAGTTTGTGGCTTGTCTTTTCATTTCTTTAACAGTGTCTTTTGCAGAACTGAAGGTTTTTTTTATTCTAAGAAAATCTAACTTTTTAATTTTCTCTTTTGTGGATTGTGCTTTTGGTGTCATACCTAAAAATGTATTGCCCAACATTAGGTCATCTAGATTTGCTCCTGATTCCTTTTATAAGTTTTATTGCTTTGTATTTTACATTTAGTTCTATGATCCAGCTTGAATTAAATTTTGTAAAAAGCTTTATGTCTGTATCTACGTTCATTGCTCAGACATTATTTACGATCCTTTATTGAATTCCCTTTGCACCTTTGTCAAAAATCAGTTTATTATTTTTGTGTGGGTCTGTCTGGGGGCTTCCGATTCTGTCCCTCCGATCTATGTGTGTATTCATTCGCCTCCACCACACTGTCATATGGCAGCTTTTTAGTAACTCTTAAAATCAAATAGTATAATTCTTCAACTTTGTTATTCAATATTGTGCTGGTTATTCTAGGTCATTTTTTCCATATAAGTGTTAGGAACAGCTTTCTGACATCTGACAAATGCCTTACTAGGATATTGATTGGAATCTATTGGATCTTTGGGTCAGTTTGGGAAGAATTGGCAACATATTGTCTCCCAATCCATAACCATGAACTATCTCCCCATTTATTTGGATAATCTTTTATTTTTTTCATCAGAGTTGCACAGTTTTTCACATATAGACCCTATACATTTTCTGCTGTGTTCTTAACAATACATTTCATTTTTTGGAGATGTATCATTATAAATGCTAATTTTTCCAATTATTCAATAAGAGTATAATAGGAAAGAAATTGACTTCAGAAATTTTATCTTCTATTCTGTGACCTTGCTACAATCACTTCCTAGATTTAGAGATTTCATCTCTTGATTTTTTTCATGTGTTCTGTGTAAGCAATCATGCCATGTCATATGTAAATAAGTGTTTAGGTATTCATTTCTGATCTGTACACATTTCTTGTCTTATTGCACAAGATAAAGCTTCCAGTATGATGTTGTATAGGTGTTGTCAGAGAGGACTTTTAGAGAGAGAGTCTAGTTTCTCCTTACAAAGAACAATGCTAACTGGAGGAGTTTTGTAGATACTCTTTATTGAAGAAATTCTCTTCTATTCCTAGGTTACTGATTTTCATCATGAATGGGTATTGAATTTTATCAAATGCTATTTTGGTATCACTTCATATGATATAATCATATGATTTTTCTTCTTCAGTCTACTGAGGTAGTTAATGTCAAATCAGCCTTGCATTCCCATCCAACTGGGAATAAATCCCATTTGTCCATGTTGTTTAGTTCTTTCTATACATTGCTGGATTTGAATTGATAATATTTTGTTGAGTATTTTTGCATCAGCGTTCATGAGAATATCTGTCTAATGTCTTTTCTTTCTTATAATCTCTTTTCAGTTTATGCTGTTAAGGTAATGCTCACTTCATAAAGTGAGTTAGGAAATGTTTCCTTTGCTTCTATTTTATAGAATAGATTTGGGGATATTGGTACAATTTTTTCATTAAGTGTTTAGTGGTATTCACTAGTGGAATCACCTGAGTTTGGTGCATTTTTCTTGGAAGGTTCTTACTAATTGAATCAATTTCCTTAAGAGCTGTAAGACTACTAAGATTACCTATTTCCCTTGAAATGCACTTTGGCAATTCATATTTTTCAAATATGTGTCCCAAAATGAGTATGTGTCCCCAAATTCATATATTGCAAACTTAATCCCCTGTACAAATGTGTTGTTAGGTGGAGTCTAAAAGGAGGTGTTTAGGTCACAAATATTCTACCTCCATGAATGAATTAATGCCATATGTTATGGTTTGTGTCTAGATGTCCCCCCAAAGCCTCATGGGGTCATAAAGGTTTTTATTTTCTTAAGTGGCTGAATCTAAAGTATGTGACTAATTCATAGTGCAATGCTGGGATTAAGAGTGCTGGAATTAAAGGTGGGTGATTGCTAGATCGAGCCATTGATTAGATTGGCATGTCCCTAATCCTGGCAGACTGGATACAATATAAGGGACAGAAAGAGGACTCTCTCTCTCTCTTTCTCCCTCATTGCTTTTGCTATCTTCTGCCACCATGAACTATTTCCCGTCTGCCATGTGCCTTGTATCCAGCAGATTATAGACTGAAATCTCTATGAACAGTTAGCTAAATCAACCTTTCCTCCTTTAACTTTGGATGTCAGTCAGGTATTTTACCTCAGCAATGAGAAAAGTAACTAAGACAGAATTTGGCACCAAGAGTGGGGTCATTACTGTGATGTTGCCTGACCGTGTAGTTTAAGAGACTTGGGAATTAATTTGGAAAGGTTTTTGAGGGACCGGCTGAAGAGGCAGCCACCATACGTTGTGAACTATATGGGAGACTCTGATCAGAGCCTAGAAAATCAGAGTATTGGTGGAAATTCTACCAGTTAGGATGAGGCCCGGGAGGCTTCTATGGAGAAGGACTGCATTGGCTGCTGGATCCCAGGTGGTGTATGCTATGCTTTGGCAGGCAGTTGGTCCATATTTTGCTTTTGTTTAGAGATATTGCCTGGGTGGCAGAAAAATTCCAATAGAGTACAGCATTATGATGGTGGCATGGTTATAGCTGAGAGCTTTTGGTCAGATTTTTGTTGGAAATTAAGGGTAAATATCCAGCAGGATGATTTGAAGCATTTAGCCAGCGGGGTGTCCATCGAAGCTGTGGATTATAAAGATCAAATAGAGGAGAATGAGGTTGATGTGAAGGAACAGGACAAAGGGAAAATGACCGGAGCCCTTTCACCAGAACAGAAGAGACTATGTGAAATGCAGGAGATCCCTTGCGGCGCTTCTTAGTATTGCCATGCCCCATTGTTAAAAGTTAATGGGAAGCAAGGATTGTTATTGTAATAGCTCTTAAATGTGATTTCAATGTATTAGATACATGTTGTTAATCAGGTTATTTAGTCAAAATATTATTGTTTTAACCTTGGATTTTGAAAACCCTTTGACTATTTGCTTTTGGTGTGGAAATGGATGCAATAAGAACTATATATATATGTAATTGTTATATTAATGTAAATCTGAATAGATTAAGACATGTTAACTTTTCACAAATCTGCCACTGGAGACTATGGCTTAAGGGAATGTATCTGGCTGTTAAATTGACCAGGGGTGGATTGTGGTGGATTAACTAATGGTCAACGTGGGACACCCAGCTGAACTGAGTCAGTGTGGTTTTGGATGTGGAAAGCCCACCCATTGCCAATAGCATGAAAGGAGAACTAGAGGGGAAGATGGCATACTGTTGCTGGAAACATGTGGTGCTTGTTTTCCTGTTATGAACTCAGCTGTTCTCATCTTTGGAGGAGCTCTGGTCCTTGCTGTTGCTGAAAATGGCTGTTCTCTTCAGTGTAGCTCTGGTCCTTATGTTTAACTTCACTTCCTGGCTCCAGCGCAGGTCCCTCACCCCAGTGGCACAGATCCTTCACCCTACCGGAGCAGAACTTCTAGCTTCCACCACTGGTCTTTGTGCCTTTGCAGTACAGATCTTTGATACAGTCTTACATGAGACATTGTAGTGAGCTTTAGGACTTCAGCTGGACTCCTGGAGGACATTTCCATGGGTTCTGGATCTTCAGCTGGACTCATGCAGGACATTGCTGTAGCATCCAGGCCCTCATCTAGGTTATTTGAGTCTCTAATGTGTGGACTAATCTTTTGTACTCCTCTACTTTTGACTTTTTGGGTGAATTTATAAAATAATCCTATAAATCTTGTGTCCTATATTAAATACATTCCCTTGAAAATCCCAGTTACACCATGATAAAAATTACTTGAGTAGGTGTGTTCTCTCTCTTCTGCTCTTCAGCCATGTGAGGACACAGGCAAAAGGTCCTCACCAGATGCTAGTGACTTCTCTTAGATTTTTCAGGCACTATAACTGTGTAAAACAAAATTTCTATGCTTTCTGGATTATGCAGTCAAGGATACTCTGTTACAATCACATGAAACAAACTTTTAAAAATTAACCCATCTAATCTAAATTATTAAATTTTGGGGCATAGGGTTGTTTGCAGTATTCCATTATTATATTTTTAATGGCCATAGTATCAGTAATGATGATCCTTCAGCTTTACTTTGGAAGGATCATTTAACTAGATATAAAACTCTAGGCTAGTAGAGTTTTTCTTTTCTTCTCAGTGCTTTAAATATATCAGTCCACTACCTTCTTGTTTGCATTGTTTCTGACAGGAAGTCTACTATAATTTTTGTCCTTTTTATAATTGGTATCCCTTGCACTGTTTTGTTTGGTTAGTTTTGCTTTATTTCTCTCTCTTCTTCCAGAATTTTCTCTTTGTATTTTGTTTCTGTAGTTCAAATATGATATTCTCTGGGATGATTAGATCCATGGTTTGGTTTGTCATCTCTCATTAATTTTGGATTGTTCACAGCCATTATTAACTTCAAATATTTGTTTTTCTCCTCGGCATTCCAAATTTGTATGTTACAATTTGATATTTTCTTACAGTATTGGATATTCTGTTCTGGTTTAGTATTGTCATTGTTTTTCCTCTTTGAATTTCAGTTTGGGAAGTTTCTGTTGACCTGTCTTCAAGTTCACTGATTCTTTCCTCAGCCATGTTGAGGATAATAATGAGCTTATGAGGGCAATTCTTCATTTATGTCACTAAGTTTTTGATTTCTAGGACTTCCTTTTGATTCTTTCTTAGAGTTCCTGTCTCTTTGTGTATATGACTTGTTTTTGTACTTTGTCTATTTTTCCATTAGAGTCCTTTATATATTAACTGTAGTTAAATTAAAGTCTGTTTTTGATATTTCTAACATCTCTGCCTTTTCTGAGTATATGTTAATGATTATTTCCAAACACTGGTTTTTCTTTGGCAAGTCTTGTGATTTTTTTTATTGAAAGCTGAATATGATACATAATAGGAACTGAAGTAAATAGGCTTTTAATGTGAAGATTTATGTAAATCTGGCTAGGAGTTGCACTGTGTTTAATATTGCTTTAGTTACAGATTCCAGAGGCTTCACTTCCCACTGTGCACTTGTTCCGTTTCCTTTCTGTCTTAGGAGCTTCTCTATGTATTCCTCCCCAGAGTCTGTGTCTTGCTGTTCCTTCAGTTGTCACCCTCTATAACTTGGACCCTGCTGGTAAGGTGGTTCAGTGTTAGGTTTGGGGAGAATGACCTATCATCTATTAACTCTTAACACATTTAGAGGCCTAGATGTCAGAGCTGTGACTCTCATAAATGTTTCTGATTTTCCTCCAGTAGTATTGTTTTCCTGCCTTCCCCTATGACCTTCCCTGCATGTTGTATAACAAACCTCTATCCTTCAAGTTCTGTCCCCTCTTGGTCTGTTGGAGTTTTTCTCCCTTAGAATAGATTAAGAAGGCTTCATGAAAATTCCTCTTCCACAGCTGGCATAAGATTTCAGTACTTATGCTCCACTACATCCTCTTGTGGGCATCTGCCAAGGATACAATGCCAGGTGCTTCCCAGTGGTTACTATTCTTTTTCCCTGGTCAACACCACAAGGAGATCTTGGCAGTATCTTCACTGTGAGACTCTGGTGAGGTCCCCTGGGTGGAAAATCTGCAAAAGTGTGAGAACCCCTATGGCTCTGGCTCCCAGCGGTCTCTTGCACACACTCAGCCTCAAGCCTTTTGCCCATTTAATGTCCCCACTGGCTTATGGCTCCAACAAGTCTTGGTTGTTACATCTCTAGACGCTCTGTCTCTCTGGATTTAGTCATCTACTTCACCCTGTGACCATACTTCCTCATAAACCCCAGAAAATGTGATAGTTTTGCTTTGCTTACCATTTTCTTGCCCCATGTGGGTGGAAGTAATGACTTACACATTCTTTACATGTCACAGTTGAATTTAGAAGTTCCCTCACTTTCATCACAGAACCACCCTTGTTCACCATCTCACCTTACTGGAATCTCCCAACCTGCAAGTGTTACCCAGTGCATCCCCTCCATCAAACCTTACCAGACCAGGCCAGCCCAAAAGGCCTCCCCTCCTCTCAAACCTTATTTTACAATCTTCTCACTGAATATTTACCCATCAGTTGGCTTAGACTTCCATAAGGCTAAGCTCTTAACAATGATCGAACTATTATTATGATGTCATTATTTTTTTCACATATTGAAGCATCCAGAGTGCCCTTTAGATCCACCGTTTGCAGTTCCTGGCTCAGGAAACTTTAACAGCGTGGCCCATTTTCTGGTAAATCAATCATTCCACTAACCAAATAGCAGACTTCCTCATCCCTTCTGCTTTTCTCTGTCTTCTGAAGGTCTTGATGAGTAGGGAAGTAGGTGTCTCGTGTACACCTCAGGCTGCTGACTCTTCCTCTATAGTTCGTCCTTTCTAGCACAATGATGCTCTGGCCCAGGGTGTCACAGCACACCATCAGTCATCCACTGCACTTCCCTCCTTGTCTCCAGTATAAGCAGCTCTTCTGCAACTGCCACCACCTACAAAAACCTACACTGGCCTCATGGTTTCCTGAATTCAGACATTTTCACTAGTGAAAACTCTTCTCAGTCCCCAGCACTGGTTTTGGAAACAGATATCTTAGCAAGGGAGCTACCTACCTGAGCCCCTAAGGCCATTTTGTTTTCTTTCTGTCTTTTTCTCCTCTTCTCTGTAGAGACTTTTCCTATTAATTTCATATATTTACATAATGCAAAAGCAAGCAGCCCAAAAAGTATATAGACTTTGGCCCATTTGTAAACGTGCATAGCCCTTAAATACTTCTATGCTGATGAGCAAATATTTCTCCTTTTTCTCTTATGCTGAAGATAAATGCAAATTTCTGGTGCCAATTTTCTTTTTTCCATGAACTCAAGCTGGTCAACTGTGGTGCTATATTTAGAAGGTGCAAATATACATATGTTCTCTAGTTAAATGTGTGTGCAAATATACACTATGCACTTCTCCAGTGGCCCTTTTTTAAACAGCTTTATACCAGCTTTCACTGAAAACCCCCAAAATTTTCTTTGGGAATAATATGTATCTGTGTATCAGGCACAGAATCACCTCACTGATCTATTCTACTCCTATTGCTTCTCCACTTTTAAAATCAAATGTTGCATCTCCCTCACCTTGCTGAAATCATTGGTTGCCAAGTCCATTAAGATCACACCTGCATGTTCAAAGTGTTAGTTAACATGTCATCCACATCATATACAATATGATTTAAATTTGTGATGAAAGGATAACAGTTGTCAGGTTGGAGGCACCTTCCCACTCTGCAGCACCATCTAGAAAAATGCTGGGATGTGTTCTCTTCCTGAACAATCTCACCCCCTCCTCATTTGGTCCTGGTTCCTGAGCCAGGACCTGGGCTGGTCACACTCCTCACTCAGGGAGCCTGCTGTGTGTCCACACCTGATATCCATGGGAGCATGTGTATGATGTCTGAACTTTAATTGTGGATAAGATTCAAGTTGTGTGTCTCTGGGTCTTATGCAAATCCCAGGAGAGGGCTCCTTTGACGAATGTCTCCACCTTTCCTGAGTTGGTACTCTTGAGGCTCAATTTAGATCAGACTGAGAGCTCCAGTGGTTTTTGTATTTGTTTTGTTTTGTTTTTCTATGAAGCTTGTTGAACACAAGGACTGGATTTCTTTTCTAAGTCCTCATTATCTAGCACTGGTCTGGCATCTGCAGTATATTATTTGAATTGATTTCATTGTATTTGCACTGACTTTATTTGAGTTATAGGGCATGATAAAATGAAACTTTATTATGCACTCCCTACACCTCCATCCAGGAATTAGGTAGAAAAAAATTTGGCCCCTCAACTCTTTCTTGTCACGTGAATGCAAAATTCTTTGTGACAACCCAGACAGGGAAGGGGTGAACACTATTAGCATAATAAAACCAGAGTATTAGTTGGCAAGAAGCATAATCAAATTTAGGGTAATGTACAGAATATGAATTTCTTTCACAGATCCAGGAAAGTCAAGAAGACGTTTCAGAAATGGCTCTTCACACTGGCATCATCTATTTTATCTTAGACTGGGGAGCAGAAGGTATAGGAAGAGATTAACCCTGTGCAGAATTCTAATCTTTTCCTCTCCTCCTATTCTCCAACTAGGGGAAGAGTTTCACTAATGCTGAGCTCATCCAAATTTAGATGACACTAGGAAGCCCCAGTGAGAACAGGAGGGTCTGAGGAGTGAGGTTGAACCTTGTAGAAAACCAGAAATGTGAGGAGACCCCCAAAAAGAGAAAAGAGAGGGAACAGAGAGAAAGAAGAAAGAGAGAGTGAGTGAGTAAAGTTATAGTGCCAACCCACATGCAGGATCCCCACCCCAAGCGGCCCTGGTGACCCCAGAGCCAGTCAAGACTGCCTAGAACTTGTCATCCAGGTTCTCACAGTATGGTTACTCATAATGATATTAAAAATATATTCTTCTGCTCAAAAGAGTTAAGGCTATATTTCTGAGGCTAGCAGACTTAATAAGCCAAGAGTAAAGAAATGTATGAGTTAAGAATCTAAGTGTACACACTGAGTGACCTCAAATCAGAAATGAGATGGCTGGCTGAATCCTTGGCTCTAATTGAACTGGGCCGAAAAAAAACATAGAAAAGACTTATTCAAGCTGCCTTTGAAAAAAGCATCAAACAACCACCAATCAAATTTCCAGCGAGATTTTTTTATAGGGATCTCAGAGTAGAGATAAAAAGAACTTAAGGATAATATTAAGCAAACATAAGCTGTAATGAGGAGCTATCTAAGCCGGAACATGAGGGAGGCAGGAGCGAGGCAGGGTGGGAGGAGGAAATGCAACTTACAGATGAAATGGACTTCTGAGAGCTCAGTCAGCTATGGTGGGGCAGGAAATTTAGGTTGAAATTAGGCAAAAATAAACGTGTATGATGTTCCCACCTTGGACTGGGGTTGTTCATGTAGAGAAGTGATGAAAACAAGGGCCAGCTTTCCAGTGTAAAAAGCAGAGGGGCTGGGGCTTTTGACAGTGCTGTCTATGTGGAAAAGAGCAGAAATAGGGAAGCTGTTTCTGGTGCCTGTTATGCCACAACCTTGCAAAGAGATAAAGCATAGAGTAGAGAGAGAAGCTTGGGAGCCAGCAAGTCCTAGATTCCAATCGTGATTCCATTTTATGAGCAAATACAACTTGGACTTAAAGCCTCACCTTTCAGAGTCCTGGTTTCTTTAGCAGGAAATCTCACAAGGTTCTTGGATCAGAAATATGTATATTACTCACGTCCAAGGAACAAGAGGTGATCGGTTCATGACTATTCACATCTTTAGGGCAAATTTTTTCATTTAAAAGTGAGACAAGACTAGACTTCTTTACGTTTCCTTCTAGCTATAAAGTTTTCTGATTCTGTAACAGAAGATGATAGGAAAGACTCGTGAAGCACAGATGCACGACATAGGGCAGGATGCTCAACCTCGGTGGGAATGTTTCCTTTATACAAGTGGGGTGATAATAATAATCATAATTCAGCCGAGACCTCAGCAGGAGCGATGCAGCCCCGGGCTGCCGCTGGCAGTCCATCCACCCTCCAGCTCCAACTTGGCTCTGGTTTGCTTCCCCTTGGCACAGGGCAGCAGAGTGCAGAGAAACAACCAACCTGATCCAAGTTGAGGAAGACACCTAGGGAGGGAAGGCAAAGCTCCTGAGAAATTACAAACCTGGCCAGTAACTTCAAGGGTACTTTTACCCTCTCAAAGTGACCAGGTAAGAGACAACCATCGGAGACAACCACAGAGGTATGGGCTAGACCTAGACCCCTGAGAAGTATAAGCTCAGGCTAGAAAGGGCAGAGGCCTTACTCTTCATATGGAAAAACCAGGCCCTCTGTTGACATTACCTTCAACAGTTTCCTTGGACTCCACCCTTTGTTACATCCAGCAGAGACTAGCAGAGGCTCATTTTTTCCCCATCTACCAACTTAAACCAGGGCAGGCCTCAGCTTAGACAGCTGCCACAGTCTGCAGTGAATGAACAAAGGGGCCTTTGGTATAGAGAGGGCATCTCACAAACCCACAGGCCCAAACTAGGTGCAGAATATTGTGACTGGATGGATTCCAAGACTACAGATCCTGGAAAGAAACCACTCATTCAAAAAACACAGAGGAATTCTACTAAATTTTTTTGTATTGTTTTGTTTTGGGTCTTCTTTTTACTATTGCTTTTATTTTAAAGATAGTAACAAAAAACAATAAAAATGATACTGAATTTCAAAACAGAACTATAGGAAATTAACAATGATTGTTATATTGCATATTGTTATCCTCAAAGTAGTTGCTTAGATGACCAGATACAGGCACGTAAGATTAATCAAACAATATAAGCACTAACTGTTCCTTTCAATGAATTAATAGAAATCAGTAATACCATTATCTTAGCTATCTTGTATATCTTTTAGCTTTATTATTTCTCTCTTTCCTTCATTGGTTTTTGAGAGGTTGCAGCTTTTTTTTTTTAACCAGGAATTGAATTCAAGACCTTGCACTTGCCGGGCAGGTGCTGTGCCTCTGAGCTACACCCCCAGCTGAGGTTGGGGCTTTTTCTCCCTTTTTTCTTCTCTTTTTTGGATTTTCTTTTCTACCTTTTTTCTTTTCCCCTTGTAACATTTTTCTTCCTGCCTATCGGTTTTTTCCTATATCTCTGTTTTTTTTCTTGTTCATTCTTTTCTGCGACTACTTTATGCTTTCTATTACTATTAATTCTCTTTTACTGTGCAATAAGACCCATATCTCACTTTTCTCTCCCTCTTTTTGTCTTCTGTCTCCTACTTTTTCATCTTCTGCTTCTCCAATCCCTTTATCTTTACCAGTCTAACTATTAAGCTCTTTGAATCTTTAGTTAGCCAGTTAACTCTGTGCTATTACTGTTGAAACACAAAATTTTGCAAAGCCATGGAAATTAAACAGCCCACTTTTAAATAATCAGTGGGCTGCAGAAGAAATCTGAGAAGAAATAAGACAATTATGAGGCTCAATGAAAGCAGCCTTAAGAAACAAATGTATAGCAGTGAAGGCTTGTGTAACAAAAACAGAGTGAACTCAAATAAATAACCTAACAACGCCCTTCAAGGTCCCAGGAAAATAAGAACAATCCAAACCCAAAGCTGGTACAAGCAAGGAAAATATAAAGATCAGAGCAGAAATCAGTGAAGCTGAGACTAAAATAAATACAAAAAAGCAATTAATCAAACAGCTGCTCATTCAAAAGAACACACAAAATAGACAAACCCTTAGCAAATCTTACTTAAAAAAAGAGGGAAAAACTCATATCAGTGCCATTAGAAATGAAAAATGTAAAATCAAAATGGACACAGACAAAATCAGAAATATTATTAACAATTACGTTGCAAACCTGTACACCAATAAATTGGAAACGCCAGAAGAAATAAACAGATTCCTAGATACATATGAATAGCCAAAACTGAACCAAAAAGTTATAAAAACCCTGAATAATACAATAACATGCAATAAAATGAAGACAGTAATTAAAAAAAAAAAACAATGACCAACTAAGAAAAGCCAAGGCCCAAATGAAGTCAGTGATTAATTCTACAAAAGTTTCAGGGAGGATATCACACCAACACTCCTCAAGCTCTTTAATGAAGTTGAAAAGAAATGAAAACTCCCACAGTAATTCCTGGAAGCTACCATTACCCTGACTGCAAAACCAGACAAGGATCCAAACAAAGCAGAGCACTACCCGCCAACCTCTTTAATGAGCACAGATGTGGAAATTCTCAACAAAACACTAGTAAATAGAACTTGACAAATCATCTAAAAATCATACACCACAAACAAGTAGACTTCATTCCAGGAATGCAAGGATGGTTTAACATATAAAAATCAATAAATGTAATACATCACGTAAACAGAAGTATGGACAAAAAAATCATGATTATTTCAATAGATGCAGGAAAAGCCTTTGACAAAACTCATCTTTGTAAAAACCTGAAGCAAATAGTTATAGAAGGACCTTATTTCTATCAGATAAGACCCATTTATGACAAAATTACTACCAACATCACATTAAATAAGGGAAAAGTGAAGTTTCCCTCTAAAGCAGGAACAAGACAAAGATATTTACTGTCACCACTCTTATTTAACAGTCCTGGAAACATTAACAAGAGCGATTAGGCAAAAAAAGAAATAAAAGGTACATGTATAGGAAAGCAAGAAGTCAAATCATCATTATTTGCACATGACACAATCCTCTACACTGAAGAAATCCACCAAAAGACTCAGAATTGATAACCAAACAGTAATGCAGCAGGATACAAAATCAACAAACAAAAATCAATACTATTTATATACACTAATAATGAAATAGACTTTTAAAAATAGCATAAAATATGCCTTTTGCAATAACATCAAGAAAAATTGAATACACAAGAGTTTCTAACTAAGAAAGTAAAAGAATTCTAGAATAAAAACTACAGTGTTCTGAACAGGAAGATTGAAAAGAACATAAGAAAAGGGAAATATATCCTGTTCCTGAATAGGCACAGCCAAATGTGGTCAAAATGGCCAAAACCGATAGACAGATTTAATGCAATCCCAATAAATATACTATTAACATTCTTCACAGAACTGGGGAAGACTGCCCTAAAATTCTGGGCTTTACTCTGTGAAGATAATCCTGAATGAACTTACTTATAGTCATTAATGGCTCCCCAGGCCCCTTATCATGCAAGCAGGTGGATACTATGCTACACCCCCTTTCTGTACTTGTTTTGTCCACTTTTCCTAGTTAAATCTATGTCCAGAGTCCCCATCACTTACCTCACCCATCTGCTTGTCATTCTCTCCTGCAGTTGCCTGCTCTTTTTTTTCCTGCAAATTACCACAATTTTTAGATATGTAGATGACAATTGTGTCTTCTGTCTCTACACTGGATTTTAAGTTACATGGTTTGGAGCTGCTGTTGTATTTACCACTGCATGCCCAGATATTAGCACACTAAATACATTCTATAAGGCTCAAAACTGGATATGAATGAGTGAGTGAGTGAACGAAAGAAAGACCCGGCCTCACAGGGAATTGTACAAGGCAGGGAAAATAATGAGTAAAGTAATGCTTTGCTCTGGGCCACAGCAATTATAGAGTAACGGGAGACAAAACTTGTAAATAAGGAATTCTCAAGTGTCAAGAAAACATGGGAAGTCAAGATCACGTCAGAAAGCGGATGCAGGAGAGGGCTAGAAAGGTGGGAGGCTATCAACAGAAGGGCAAGAGCTAAGTCTTTCTCTGTGGGGAGCGGGTGGTATCTTGGTAGACAGCAGATGGCAGAACAGTGCAACTCTTGCCCAAAGCCAACACCAGTGAGAAATTGTGGCTTGGGAGAGAACCCTGGTAGGGGACTTCTAGACTATAAAGAAGGCCTTCCTTCCTTCCTGGGTATCAGCCAAATGAGGAGACGGCTCAGATTCTGAGCTCACATTCCTACAGACTGTATTTGGCTCATCCCCCAAAGACATGACCTCCACTCCAGATGCTCTGGGCTTCACTCTGGGAAGACAATCCTGGATGAACACAAAGGTGTTAAGGGCTCCCCAGGCCCTTTACCATTCATGCACATGGACACTGTGTTGCAACCCCTTTCTATACTTACCTTGCTCATTTTTCCTACTCAAATCTATGTCCAGAGTCCCCATCACTTACCTCATGCACCTACTGCAATAGCCCATTTACCATTTTCTATACTTGATCTGTTGCTCCCAGATGCCACAGCTTCATAGGAGCTATTTCCATTTCCTACCAGTACCATTTTATCCCTATTAAAAGCACATATATCCTCCAAGTGCAGCTCAAATTCTAACTTCCCCCCAAAGCTTTCCCAGACATCTCCATTATGTCCGTTTTCCCCTCTGTTACAGCATGCATGGTATTATTGAGATGTAAAATGTCCCCCCAAGTCTCATGGGTTCATATAGGCGGGGCTTTTGGAAGATGGCAGAGTAATAGGGATTCTAACTTTATCAGTGGATTAATCCATTGACAAGGTCGTAAACTGAGGCATTTTTGGAAAGTAATAGAAATATGAGGTAGGACCTAGTTGAAGGAAGTGGATCACGGGGCCCTGACCTGGGGGACCATACCTTGTACCATCCCCTTCCTTTCTGGTTCTTTCCCTGCCTGCTTCCTGGAAGTGAGCAGTTTTCCTTGGCTGTAGTATTGTGTTGTGGTGTTTCTGCCTTGGTACAGGCCTAAAACCAATGGAGTCAGCCAACCACAGACTGAACCTCTGAAACCATGAGCCACGATAAACTTTCTACTTCAGATTGTGAATGTTAGGTGTTTTGTTCCACAGCAGAAGGTGGACTGACACACTTCACATTCCATGTGGATAAATGCTAATTATGATGGTTGGTCTCCCCATAAAACAGCATCATCGAAAGGACAGAAATGTTACCTATATCAAAAACATAGTCTAACACTGAGCTCTTCCCAACCAAGTCCCATGGGGGATTTATTACCAAAAAATTTGTATCAGAATCCTCCAGGTGCTATAACAAATTAATACAGACTATGTAGCACAAATCAACAAAAATTTATATAGTTCTGGATACAAGGAATCAAAAATCAAGGTGTTGGTAAGGCCACCATCCTTACCTCTTCCTTCTGGTAGCTGCTGGAAGTCCTTGGTGTTCCTTGGCCTGCAGCTGCTGCATTTCCATCTCTGTCTTCATTATCACACGACACCCACCTCTCATGTGCCTGCAGCTGTGACTCTTCCTATTCAGAACCAGCCGTACTGGATTAAGGCTCCCTCTAATTCACTATGACTTTAACATTATATCTGCCACAACCTCACTTCTAAAGGAGGTCACATGCTGAGGTACTATCTTTTAGGGGTGGGAGACAATTCAGCCTATACCAGAAAGGGCACAGAAGGGAGATTGTGACTCCAAGGACTCAGTGAGAGATATAGATGTCCAAATACAGAAAGCATACCTAAACCCAACCACAGCCAGAGAGAGAGAGAAGAGAAAAATTATGTGGCATCCACTAATGAAGATTTTGGAGAGAGAAGCAAGAAGAAAAGTTAGGGGGAGGAGTCGATACAAAAAAGCATAGATGGAAATACACACCTTGACTTTTCCTCTGTCCCTGGCCAGGAGGATGTGAACGTAACCATTAAAGTACCCAGGAAAAGCACGAAGGGCCTGGGGCTTTCTATGGCAAAGTAAGGGAGATCACAGAACCTATCCTAGCCTCTTCCATCACGGCAGCCCCCTTTCTTCCCTGGCTCTAATGACTGCAGGCTCTACTAATGGTAAATTTAATGAGATTTTCAGTAAATGGATTCTGGATTCTCTTTCTACCCCAAGTAATTATAAAGCTCAGCAATTTTTTTCCTCTAACTTGCTGCTGATTTTCTAATTACTCTTGCTCCAAATAGGACAGTTAGCATTAAAATTAAACCATGCTGAGGTTGTGGGTTCATTCACATCTGCTTTGCTTTTTTCCTTAATTTGACAGTCTGGTTTCATGGACAGAGAGCAGCAGGTGATTCCCACATTTTAGGGTGCGAGGTTTGTACCCCAAAACATAAGAAGCCCTCACTAACATCAAGGTAAAATTCTCCAGTGGGAGCAACTTATCAAGACACACCCTCCAGATGGAGTTAAGTGAGTCCTAGGAAGAATGCAGCAGCCTTTTCTCTAAACAGGTACCAGAGAGGACATTTTCCTTTCCTTCTTGCCAGTAGAGGAAGTAGCATGGCCTTAGCAACTTGAAACGAAATTCTCAACATTAGGGAAATTCCTTTTATAAAAGGGCATATATTAAGCTTAGGAGGAAGGAACAGAAGCTGGTAAGAAGCAGAAAAGAGAATTCAAGTAAAAAGAGTAAGTTGGTGGCAGCGAGTACACAGAGATAATGTTTTTTATTATTTTCATTCTCTTTAAAATAAAAAAGAAAAATATTTGGATTGGTACAGAAAACACTACCACACTTGCATGAGCATGCCCGGAATATCTTGCGAGAAAAGGCCCCGCCTTCCAGGTAAATTGCCCCAACATTATGTTGGCCTGATAAAGAGATATTTTCTTCTTACTGTCATAAAATTTATAACTGTATCTGAGATAGAAAAGATTTTGAAGGAGGTGTGATTAAAGGAGACAACAATATTTAAGCAGGAGAGAATCCCTACTGTGAAGTTGTCTATCCATA
The DNA here is from genome assembly GCA_004027595.1 of Dinomys branickii. NCBI lineage: Eukaryota > Metazoa > Chordata > Mammalia > Rodentia > Dinomyidae > Dinomys > Dinomys branickii. The sequence goes on along the minus strand of PVLD010018748.1, from coordinate 19,485 downwards.
AATCCAATTTGTAAAAGATCCTGTGGCGAATTGACCTCATTTCTTCTTGCCGTCATCCTAATGGAAGGTGCTTACCTGGATATCTTTCCCCCTCTGTCCGCCTTCTCTCTTTCTCATTTGATCTCCTTTAATACCCCCAGAGTTGGTTAAGAAACAAGAGGACAGTTTCCAGACTCTTATAACAGAAGGAGGGGAACTTAGAATGTTTTGCCCACACTGTAGTCCTAAGTTCTTGCTGTTATTTCCCCCCGTACCCTTTCCACATTCTACCTCATCTTTGGGGTAAAATGAATGCCTGCATTCAGGGGTCTAGAGTTATAGGAAAATGGTAGTGTACCTGAAACCCAAAGAGACCTGGGAGCGAATCCTGCCTGAACCATCGATGTTCCATGTGTTCTTAATAAGCTTCATTGTTTTCAGCCTTATCTTTCTGCCAGTTAGGGCTGGAACAAGCAACATTCTTCTCCAAGTTACTGTGAGAATCTAAGGACACGTAATTGCTGACATGTCAACGGCCAAGGAAACATCAGTTCTCTTACAAAAAACTTAAGCAGGTCTTCAGAATCTTGGCTGGAAAAAGCATTAAATGATGGTTTTGCTGGACTCCATGTTTGTGCCGGTTCCCCCCAAATCTTCTTCATTCCTTTATTCTCCACATCCCTCACTGTTCTCAAAGGCAGAGCAGGACCAAGCCGGTACGGCCTGAAGGTTCCATCCATCTTGTCGCCGTACCATCTGGCCTATGACCCATCATTAGTCCTGTTATGGCTCCTGTCTAAAGAAAATTTTTGTGTTTTGCCTACGGAAGATGGTTCCCTAATGAATGTCAAATAACAATAAAGCTTAAGTGTCTTCATCAGACACTTGAGCAGGCATCTGTCCTCCCAGCAGTAAAATATGCTGTGGCTCTGGAAACAGCTAAGGAATTTGAAACTGGGTTTCTTCCACTTAGAGGAGAGCTGTGAATAATTTCAGTCACTAACTTAGAGGAGAAGCCCTAGTAAGGCTGTAACTAAGCTGTGGGGGCTCCTTGCATAAGTTCAGGGAAGAAGAACCCGGCAAGGAACAGCCAAGTGTCCAAAGGAGCAAAGGTTATACAGGTCCCTGTGGGAACAAGTTCTCCCTCTGCCTGTTCTGCAGTCTCCCTCCAGGCTCTTTGGACACCAACCCTAAGGTTGCCTCCCGCCAGAAGCAGCTGAACTCAGCTTTTCTGGTCTGCCTTTAGCCCCGGACCATGTATCCACTGGTCAAGAGGCCCCCAAAGTTATCAACAGAAAAATAAATCCTCAGGCAGCAGCTACCTCTGTTGAAGGAGTTCAAATGTCCACAAGTCAATGTGTCACATCCTAGGGCCCTGTAAAGACAAGCAGACAAGGTCATGACACAGTCCTCAAAATGAGTAAACATAAAAAAATGCAAAGCACTGTGAGGGAGACTTGAGCCTGGTGTTCTGAGCTTCAAATCAAGGTACCAGTCCACTGGGGAAGTCATGTAAGCAAGTTGAGTCTCAGTGTCCCAGCACGGGAAGTTAGATGGAAAAATAAGGGCAGGTAGTGAAAGAGAACTTGGTATTCTTCTGAAGTTGATGGAAGAATTAGACATAAGACCTTACAAACTGTCTAGAATGTGTCTGGTGTGTAGTAGTACGCAATTGCCAGAAAACACTTCCCAGAAAGCTAAGGGACAGGATGTTTGACCCTGTCTAGGGGACAGAAACAAAGGCGGATGAACTTGATGACTAACCCCACTGGCGATTATGAAGGCCAAGGTCATTCTCTAGTAGCTTATCAGAAACTCCTGAATTAAGCACAGTTCAACTAATAATTCCAGCTTGATGGGACATTCTACATTCTTATCAGGGAAATAAAATAAGCCCAGAGTTTAGTTTTAGTTTTCAAGAACCTCTTTAAAAAAAACTCCCATAAGAAATGGGGAACAATAGCAGCTCCTGGAACCACTCCTGACATGGACCCATTTCACCATGGAGGAGGCTTCCCTGTACCAGCCAGATCAAATGACTCCTATGGGGCAAGACTGAGCATATTTGTCATATTTGTGAGGACATAGAGCTAGGAAATAATTGACTTATAAAATTAACATCCAAAAATATTTCTCTGGCCTTAAATTATGGATTTAGAAATATAATCATCAAATCATTCAGTTCAAAATGGTAGCTGGGGATAGGGCCCTGCTGCTATGTATAATGTCTTTCTGGTTTTAAGCCCAAAATAAACACAAAGTTTGAAGGGAGAAAAGGCTTAAAATTTTCTCTTCCAAAGAGAAAAGTACTCTGAATCTAAATATCCAGTCCATCCACAGAAGTCGGGAAACAGATACAATGGTGTGTTAGGTTTCTTCAGAGAAAAGGAACCAATGAAGCTGGGGAGTAACTCGTGGGATTTGGACGCCAAGCTCCGTGATCTACCAGCTACAGGCTGGAAACCCACTAAAGCTGGACTCTAGTCTAGGCCCAAAGACTGGTGAGCGACGGGGCAAGACGCAGTCCAAGGGCAGGAAACTGGTGTCCCAGTTCACATGGGCAGACAAGAAGGAATGAGTCCTCCTTTCTTCCACTGTTTGTTCTGTTCAGTCCTTCAGCCCATTGGGTGACTTCCACCCACACTGGGGAGGGTCATCTGTTTCATTCAGTCCATGAACTTGAAAACTAGCCTCATCTGGAAACCCTCACAGGCACAATCCGAAACAGTGTGGCCCAGGCAGCTTGGCTCACAGCATCAGCCATCACAAGTGGTCAGCAAGGGTGGCTGGAGGAACTGATAGATGTACAGACAGCTCTTCTAACCTCTCTTAGTTATTCTGAGGTACTTAAAACCTTATCTGACTCTGACATTTTGCCTGAAAGCAGATTCTGCAGTCTGTTTAGAGCCAGGCAGCCACCTCAGCAAAACTGAAGCTAACATGGGGCACAACTGAGCCCAAGACAAGATCAGCTGAGGCGCTAGCCTCACATTACAGCAGCCTTCATCAAAGAAAGGTTTCACATTTGCTTCTCCTGCATGATCCATTTGCTTCATTTCTGCCAGCGGGAGGGAATAAAGAATACTTAGTGTGCATCCTCAGAGCAGGCTCTTTCCCTCATATTTTCCCTATCAGATCCACTTCTCATGCTGAATCCTTTCCCTTTTGAAGCCGTATTAGCAAAAGAGCAGACTCGCATCAGTTCTGTTTGACTGTGTTCCCTACTTTCAGTCACTTTAAATCCTGAAATTTATGACACAGTCATACTCACTCTGAGTGGATTGAATCTTTTTTTCAGCTGAAGTTAGAAATGCAAGTAAATGGAATGGGGCATCCTTGAAGCTGGTGGCTTCCCGCTTCCATTTTTAAAACGCCAGACAGCAGACACAGAGCAATCTCCCCAGTTCCCTGATTACCTTCCCATTTGTAGGAAAAGTTCACTCTGCCTCACAGGACTGGTTCCATGTGAAAGTATGAAGAAATGGGGAGCTGTGTAGGGAACTTTTATGACATCATGATGCAGACTTCATAGTAGAAATAGATTAAAAGTATTTCTAATTTGTGGTTTTGACCCCAAGTCAGAAGAGCAAGGGTGATTTTTATAGGTTACTAAAGGAATATTTGAGAATAATTTTATTTAAAATAAAATGGTTTTCAAGAAATTCTACTACCGTTTGAGATTCGAGCCCATGCACACCTCCATGCTGCTTTAAGCACTGTGCATGTTTTTGCCTACCTGACATATAGTCTTCAAGTGATGGCAAATCTTAGAATTTTTAAGTCACAAATGAGGCCATAACGTAAGAAGCTATTTCTTGAAGTCAATTCTTTATTCTTTCCACTCTTGGTTCTGTAATACTTTGTTTCAGATTTAAAGCAATCCTCTTTGCATTAATCAACATAAACTCATAAAGTTTAGTTTTAAAACAAAAGCTTGTTAGTCTGAGAGGGTGGCACAGAATGGGCCTTAAGATTGTATTTTAAACTTAACAGCATTTGAAAAATCTTATTTACTCATCTTTTGTCCATGACAGTGGTGGACATTTTTCTGAGCGTTCAGAATGTCATGGTTTGTGTCTAGATGTCCCACCAAAGCCTCATGCAGTCATAGGTGGTGGGCTTCTCAGAGGTGGCTACATCTGGAGTTTGTGGTTGATGCATGACCCAGTGCTGGGATTAAGGGCGTGAGTGCTACACCTGCCCTAGGACAGGTAACCTGCCTACAATATAAAGAATAGAAAGAGCCTTGTCCCCTCTCTCCCTTGTTGCTTTACTATCTTTTGGGTACAGTGAACTGTTCTGTTTGATGCCTCTCTGCCAAGCCACCCTGCCTTGGAGCCAGCCAATTATGGACTAAAACCTCTACAAACTGTGAGCTAAATAAATCCTTTTCCCTCTTAACTTTGGGTGTCAGGTATTTTGTCTCAGCAATGAGAAAAAGTGACTAAGACATAGAGCTCACCTATTTCCTTTAGTCACAGCCCTTGGGAGACTTAAGTATCACCTAAAACAACTATTAACCCATGGCCCAGGCTTCCCACATGTGCTGCTACTAGTGCAGAGCCCTACAGAAATAGTCACTGCTCATAGAAGAATAGGAGACAAAAAGGACCGTGAGGCCACTTCAGGGACAAGTCTCCTCTTTGCTCCCTGCTCTTTCTCCTCTTTTCCCTACTGACAGCCCAGCCCTTGCCACTCCCTTTAAGATATAATCACAGGTCACCCAGACTCACAAACCTATGACTTCCTGTTGTCTGCCTGATAAGGATGCTGGCTTCTCATACTGAAACTGTCCTTGCCAGTTACTGTTCTTCACTAGCCTTGCTTTTTCCTTTATGCATAACCCCAGCCATCCACTAACACCAAGCACTGATACCAGAAAGCCCTGATTCATCCACTGTGGTTTTGTTTTAACGCACTCATATTTAAGACAATCTTCATCTCTGTATCTCCATATCTGTGTCAGGTCAACCAATGCTAACTTGTGTATACACTACTAACTACCATCCAGATGGCTATGTAGAATATTTCTGGCATTTCAGAAGGCTTCCTCTTACCCACTTCCATTGAAATCCTTCAGAGCTAACCACTATTCTTACCTCTACAACTACAGATTAACTGTGCTCATTTTGGGAAATTACATAAATGGAAGTCCTATGTATTACTGTATCTGGCTTTGTATCTTCTTCATTCTAATGTGAGTTAACTTGCGTATAGTGTGAGGTGGGTTTCACAGCCATCCTTTTTCTTCTGGATAGCCAACCAATGCTGCTGGGTTCACTGAAATGCCCATTCTTCTCCCACCCTGTGTTGCAATGACGCTGTTGCGGTAAATTAGGTTTCTTTATTTTGTCCCATGGGCCTGTTTTGCTATCCCTACATAAATAAAAAGCTAAAAGCTCCCAATAATAAAGCTAGTCCATAATACCCAGGATGGATATTACTAGAGCCACCAGGACACTTAAGCATGTTTTGGTGGCATGTCTTCTTTCGAAATCTGCTGAATATACTGGATTCCAGGTGCCTCTTGTTTGAGAAACCAGTGTGCTTGCTATCTTCTCCCTCTCCCTCCCTACTTACTTCCTCCTTCCCTTCCCTTCCCATTTCCATCTCTATCTCCCCCGCCTTCCTTACCTCCCTCCTTCCCTCCCAGCCTCTCTCATCCCTGGCATGGACAGTTGATTTGCCATGGTCTAATGAGAATGCTAATATGAAAGAAGACAGTAAGTTTTGAGGGGCTGGGCATGTCTGGGGAGATTTATAATGCTCCAGAGCTCAAGCAAGAGACTCTGTAGATTCAGTCTGTACACGATCATAGGCATAAAGAAGTAGAACAGGAATAATAAGACAAAGAAAGTAAAGGATGGAGTCAACAGAGGGCAAAATATTTGCTTAGAAGGGAGAATGGATGTGGTCACCGTGAAAGGAAGAAAATGAAGAGAGACTGGTCAGTGTCGTCTGTCACAACTCAGGTCAAATGCGAAGACCAAGAGTTCCCTGAGTTTGATGTTTGGGAGGTAACTAAAGGAATGGTTTCAGTGAGGAAAAGGACAAAATGCAGATTTCCAGTGGTCCATGATCAAATAAGGGATAAGGACATGGACATAGGAAATTCAGATCTTCTTTCTGTGGGTTTGGGTGAGAACGGGAGATGAACGAGAGGGGAAAGTAGGAGTGAAAACCTCTTTGTTGGTGTGTCATTTTGTCATTTATCTATAGCTTAGCTTCCAAATCTTACTGAGAACAATGAAAATAAATGCTCTTCTTTCGTTTCTGTTTCCTTTCTCAGCCTCCCCTCCTTCTCCATCCATATGCACCCTTGCAGCACATTTCTTGTACTGATAGTCCCTTTCAGCCATGGACTAGGCTTGTTTGTTGGGAGTCAGAATACAGGAACATCCCTCCCTTCATTCCTTTCCCTGTTTTGCCCCTTCCTATTCTGTCTGGCCTCAAGCCTGTCTCTTCCCTTCACCTGGCTTGGCTGAATTGAGATTTTCTCATCCCTAGAGACCATAATGTTCACAGGTAGGGGAATCCACCCAGCCTTGGTGAATTCCTCCTCTGTACCCACTGCAGGTGCCTCTCCAGCACTGGGATGAATATTTTGTTCCAAAAGGCAGTGAAGATGCTGGGAAAGCCTCCTTGTCACTGCACAGGACAACAGAGCCCTGCTAAGAGCCCGGTCTTCTTGGAGAGGCAAGAGACCAACTCCAAATTTGGAGAACCAAACCCCTGAGAAAAGGTGGGACAAAAATTGATCATGAAGCTCAATAACTACAAGAGATTTAATCTAGATTAGAATAGTTTGGGAGCAGACAGGAGGATCCAGGCTGGAGTGGTGGTGTGTCCGAGACTGTAGCCCAGGCCTTGGTGGGAGAAGGTAGACCTTAGTGCATTTGTTGTCCAGCCAAACCCTGAGCATGGCCACACCAGATCTGTATCTCCCAATACTGATTCCAGCAGCACTGAATACATTTCATTGATATTTTATTGAAAACTGAAAGGTTTAATTTTAACTAGATTAATTTCTCCAGGTTTACTACATTTTTAATGTGTTTTTATTATGCCTTGAGGTCATTTCTCCCATAGGGACTATTCCAGTTTTATAATTAAAAAGGGAATCAACATTCTGAATTTAAAATATGGATTTTTGAAATTTAACTTCTCTGGATCAAAGATAATAGTGTAGAAAATCAACCCTTTGGAGACTTCCATTCCTGGACTCTATCTGCTACATAGCAATGTTTTCATGCTCATCTGAATGAAATATAACAAACGACCGATGCTGAGAAACGTCTTGGCATGTCGATGTCTCTAGTGGCGCACACGACCGGGATGCTTCTGAGCTAGCTACAGAGCACATGCAGGTGAAATTCTGCCTTTTCTGGCAGTCACAAGGTGGAGGCTGTCACTAGATTCTGCTACTTCAGCCTCATGCTGACAAACAACACACTAATAGGCAAAGAACTAGGCACCACTCTCGAGGAACCCAGCGTGTCTCCTGGCAGAAGAGCCGGAAGGTTCTGGTTTCCAAATAACAAAGTTTTGTCAGAGCCAGAAGCCCAGCATCCAGCTTCCTGAAGGGCTCTTAAGGTCTTCGGCTGCACTCATGGATCCAACCTTGCTCCGGAGAGCACCATGTGCCAAGCAGTGCAGGGTCGCAGCAGTTCTGGAAGACCTGTGAGATCCAGCCCTGCTGCCCAAATCTGGTCTTTTAATTGAGTTTCCACTAAATATCAGGTTCTGTGCTAGCCCTTGTGGGTGATGTTAGTCTCATTTAGGAGTCCAGGAAACTGAATTGGTACTGGGAAAGATGAAGTGGCTTCTTTCTCCCCATCTGAAATTCTGGATTGCTTTTATTGTTTTTATGTTATTTTATTTGTGTCTGTGTGTCTGTTAATATGTTTTTGTTCTTTTATCTTTAAAATAAAAAAATAAATAAAAACAGATGAAGGGTCTTGTCCCAAACCACACCACTCAAATAGCAGGACCAGGTTTGAACACTGTTTTGTCCAGCTACAAATTCCAGACACTTTCTACTCCGTGAAGCACCGTTCCTTCCAGAAGCCCTGGGCTTTGGTGTGAGTGAAGACCCTGCCTGCTGTCACATTCCCCACCAGGAGCGGAGGTCTCACTCAGTCCCTCATTTGTAACAAGTGGACTAAGGCTTTCTATATCCCACACAATGGATAAAATTGGATCCAGAACAAATGCCTCTTTCCTGGGGTTGGGGCTTTACTTTCTTCTCTGACATTCACAGCCTCTAGGCTCTGCACCCTGCCCCCTACTCAGCTGTTATCCCAGCCCACCCCTGGCCTGTGGGCCCAGAAGAACATCCTTGAAAACCCTCCCTTGCCACTCATACAAATTGTTTTTACATGAACTTGTGGTAATATGCCTCCCTCCCTCAGCCTGAATGTGTCTAACAGCCACAAACATCTCGATGCTTATGAAAATGAAATTATCCAGATGTCTTTGCAGATGTTACAAATGGCCAGCACAATACAACATAAACCAAAAGAAAATCTTCTGTCCCCACTTGGGAATACGTGTTTGCAAATGGAACCAAGAAGAGTGACCAGATGCACACTAATTCTTGGTGAAGGTGACTTTATCCCTGTAGTTAGAATTTCTACTTTGAAATTGATTCTAAAATCTCAGCTATTCTGAATTTAAGTTTTGTTTTTTAGAGGTCACCAAAAGCTGATGTGTTCCTTATTATTGTTGTTTTGAGCCAAAAACAAAGCGGTAGAGTGAAGCACAGGAGAGATGAGAGGGGAGAAAGATTCTTTCTGTCCCTCTGGGGTCAAAGAAGAGAAACAGCTTGCTCTTGTGCCCAGGGGTTGGGGGAGGGTAGTCAGGTGAGAAGGTAAAGGGAAGGGGGATGGAAGCAAAGAGCTTCCCAGAGAGGAAACCCTGCCAATCCTGAGGATGGGGGATGACGGCTTGGTGGAGAAGCAAGGGCGGCAGCAGCGAGCAAAGGCCTTTGCCCGGGAATGCAGGATCAGGAAGGCCTAAGGCCCACTGGAGGACTGATCCCTTCCTGCGTCCTTTGGAAGAAATTGGAGAAAGGCCACAGTGGAAAAGGAAGCAGGAGCTCTTTCAATGCTCATCTGAGGGAGCCTGGATTTCTATCTTTGAAGCAAAAGAGAGTACTAGAATGTTTTAAATGGAGATGGGACACAAAGGCAACAGAGAGAAATGGAAGATTACCGATGTGGCAGAGAAGGATAAATTGAACGACAGATTGTTGCTGTATTCACCTACCATGCTCTGACTCCAGCTTCTCTCACAGAGAAACTGAAGGCTCCGGGGAGCTGCTGTGGTCCAGGGTAAGGGGTGAACACAGGGCCTCCATCCTTCCACATCCAGATGTTTTCTACCTATGGCAGGAGCAAGAACAACAGAGCTAATAAAAGGCTGGAGCTGTCCAGGGCCTCCCACCCTCCCTCCGCCTTGTAAGTTCATCTCCACCGTCCTCTGGCCAACCTCCGAGACCTGCCAAAGCTGCTTCCCATCCAGCCCGTGCTGTCCTCCTGCCTGTGCTCTGGCTGCCTGCTGCCGCCTGAATTGCTGAATAAAGTCATGCAGGTGCACGCCCTGCTGCTGCAACCTTGAGCCTCCAGCAGGCCTGGCTTTGGCTCACACGCTCACAATCTGCTGTGTAGACCCACACCTTGGTGGCAGCTCTGGTCACACAGGCCCACAGCCCCATGGGGGAGTCTCCTCTAGGCCCAGCTGCAGGAGGGTGGAACTACTGCGAGGACCCGTGGAGTGCTGTGAGAGCGAGACCCGTGGGAAGCTGTGTGCTCTTGGCCTTGAGCAGCCTCCTGGCTCTTCCAGTTCAGCTTCTTGTCTTTCAGATGCTGTCACTAGGACTAAATACAAAATCTCATGTGTCCCTTGCTTAAGAGGGCAAGAAATCTGATCTCTTAATTTTTATTTTTCTAAAACAGAATATCATTACTATTTTGAACCCCCAGATAGAAACTATCTGTATGACTACGAGATCCCCCTGACCTCAGCCTAACAGAATGTGGGCATTCCTTACACAGTCGAGAGCAGGGAATCTTCCTGCATCCTTGCTGGCACCGATTAGGAAGGGTCCTTGTGCCCATCCAGTCTTGGTCATTTTCCATACAAATCACTTCTATCACTTCGCATTCCTGACCTAAGGGCCTCTTTAGGCCCACATCACTTTTTCTGTGGGGAAGGTCCAATCTCTGCTCTACACTAGACCACAACAGGGCCCCTCATAAGACAAAGTCACTAGGTTCCAGGATGTACCAGGATGCCATTTCTTCTCCGGAGTCTGGCTGCCTCCTTGGGTTTGTACCCAGCCATGGGTACAGCTTTCTTCTGCCTTGGATTCCCCAAGCTTATCTAGGGGAGGTGTTAGGGTTCCCTCTTTGTGCCACAACATTTTCAGGGGCAGAAGACATGGTCGCCTGGGAAGCAGACACTGTGGTGGAATTATAAAGGTTTCTTGGAAGATACCTATATGGGCAAAGGGGGAAGAAACTTCAGACTGCCATGAAGGTGAGCCCAAGCAGACCATCCACTGGAGGAATCCTTTGGTGGGCACAAATGGCCAGGTCCTGGTGCCCCTGCCATGCCACATCACTGTTGACACTGCTTCCCAAAAAAGTGGAGCTCGGTTCAAGCACTGCAGGGACTGCTAAAAACATGGCAGCTAGCAGCTCTGGGCTTGGCTTTCTCCCAGCTGAGCAGAAGATTCCTTCCAGAAAGAGGAGCCCAGACATGTACACTTACAGGTCTTCACTTCCCCTCCAGCTCCACCCAGCCCAGCCCAGCCCAACCCAGGACTCTCAAGCTGCCTCTGCCGGCTCTCAATGCCCTTACAGCCTCCTAGAGCTCTTTTCAGGCCCCCTGTGGACTACACCTTTGAAGCCCCAAAGCCCAAAGGGAACCTTGTTTTCTCACTTTGTCTTATGAAACTTCTCCCTTTATGAAATAAACTCAAAACAGTCTATGATCCCATTTGACTTGGAAAAAGATATAGGAGGAGGGACCTCACGAAGACCCGGAACATCACCCACTCTTTCACTGTGTCTCTGCCTAGAGAATCTGTGTCCCACCTCAAAAGTCAACTCTTCTCCTCCAAGGAGGTAGGGACTCTGTCCACCTTGGCACCTTCCTGGGCACACTGTGCTGACCTTGGGGCCATGCCGCCTGCAGCCTCTCCAAGAACCTCAAGAAAGGCAAGCTGAGCTAGAGCAGAGCTCCCTCCATCCTTGGGCTGGGCAGTGCCATGTTCTTATGGGGACCCTTGTTCTCCCAGCCCTAGCTGCTTCCTAATGTAACCAGTGAAAGAGAAGTAATGCAGGCTATGTACCATTTAACAAGTGCCAGGCACCACTTCAGCACTGTAAGAGCTCTCTTATGCTCCACAGCACCCCATGAGACACATACATATTGTTCTTATCTCCAACTGACAGATGAAGAGACGAAACCAGAAAGGTTCAGTCAAGTAACTTTTGTGAGGCCACATAGTCGTGGAGTGGCAGAACCCAGGAAGTCTGTCTGGTCCCAGGATTGGATGCCACATCCCTATAGTTAGTTGCCTTGTTTTCAGGGGCTTAATTTAAAGAGAGCAGTAATGAAGGGGAAAGGATTTGCTCAAGAAGTGGAGATAACTACCAGGGAGGCAGAAGACAGGACCTCAGACACACAAGCACCGGATAGGCAAGGACATGAGCACAGAGCCATTGCTCTCAGGCACCTGGAGAGGTGACCCTCGGAGCACAGATGGAGAAATGGGGCCTGTGGGCTGAGTGAGACCGCAGACACTTGGAGACCCGGATGCAATCCCATCTCTTCTGACTTCAGTGTTAACAACCCATCCTCACACAGTGGAAGTCGGGGGTGAGGTCCCCATGGCCACACCCCAGAGTGAAGGACTAACTTCTCCTCCAGTGGAGTTTGTCACAATCACACCTGTAGTGCTTGGATTAACAGACAGAGGCATTTAGTGAGTCAGAGCATAGGAGAGAAGTAGCATCCTGTGAGTGAGACTGTCTCCCACTGATCCAGGACGGAGCCGCACCCTGCTCAGCTCTTATGGTCATGCGAAGTCATGTACAGAACCTATTTTATGTGCAGCACATCCTGCAGTCCCATATACTGTCTGTCAAAGGAAATGATTTATTCCTTCAACAAATATTTATTGAGTACTTACTACATGCAGGGTACTAAGAAGCTTCCAAGGAAGAAAAAGACAAGATTTCATTTGCAGTCTAACACAGGGAATGAACACAACAAAATAGAAATGGTTGTGGTCTGGGCTTTTTTGTAAGAATAATAATAACTAATATTTGAGTTTACACAGCTTGTGTACATTTGTACCTGGAACACCATTCCATTTCCCACCATCCTTGTCCAGGAGCAATTTCCTATTCAACCTGTAAAACCCTACCCCTTTGTGTAGCCTTCTTTGACTGCGTACCTCACCTTCTCAAGATTTCTTTCTTCACTCCTTCCACCCTTTCCTCTATTCTTCCCTTCTCTACTTTCCTAATAAAATTTTTTTCCAGCAATCCCAATGTGTCCAACCCTGGAAGGGCAGAGGCTCAGGGACCTTCCACTACACCATGAAACATACATCTAAAATCTTACACTGAACACAACATTTTCCAGTACTGTCACCAAACCATATTACTGAAGCTGGGGCAATGTCTGCTATACAGAGAGGGCCTAGCAGTCATACTGATGATCTGCCATGCTGGAGACTCATCCCTGCCTGAGCTCTCCACTCCTCCGTCCCTGTATCTCCCAGAGGCACCTCTGCTGCTGGGCTCACTAGTGTTCCAGATGATCTCCCAGACAGCCCAGCTAGGCATAGTTGTGCATAGAGACCCTCGCTCTGCCACCTGCCTTGCAGATCCAGCTGTGTACAGTCTGGCCAGCCAGGACCAGGACTCACTTCCTTCACTGTTAGTGCAGTTGAAATCAGCCAGGCAATGAGTAGGCAGGGCCTAGAGCAGAGCCTCGGGGAGGCTGCTCAGCCAAACACACCTGGATTTGGAACCCACCACCTGCCACAAACCCCAGTTCCAGCCCCTGCTGGTGTGCACCCTGGGTGAGTGACCCAGCCGCCCAGGCCTCAGTCTTCTCCTGCAGAACACAGCAGCAGTGATCACTGCTGTCTCGTGGAGCTGTTAAGGAAAATAAGATGCCTCTGGGAGGAACACTTACTGTGTAAACCAGGAAACACCCTTGCATACCAACAATGCTCACATAGCCAGTTTTATTACCTACAGTAGTATATATTGAGGATTAGAGCCTAAAGGTTAGAATATGAATTCTAGAGCTAAGACGCCCATAGTTCAAGGTCTACCTTTGCCACTTACCAGCTGTGAGAGCTGAGGCAAGTTAATTAACCTCTCTGTGCCCCTATTTAGTTTCTTCCTCCTTTGTGTTTAAAGAAGATTAAATGGGTCAATCCATTTAAAGCACTTAGATGTCCCAAGCACAGTCAGCATTCCTTAAACGCCAGCTATGGCTGGTGTGAGAGTCTAAAGATTAGCATATTATAATATGATCAGAGTAACTAATATCTGAGAGTTTATGAAGCATTTACACATTTGTTTTCTCGAAATGCAAAGCTCACATCCTGCCCACAGAAATTAATGGAGGAGGTGACACTAAGTGTGGGCCTCTGAAAGAGGAATAAGGTCAGGCCTGGTGGGGTGAAGAGCAAAGAGAGGGAGGGTAAACATGGAAGAAACATGGGGTCCCACCCATAGCACAGCCTCCTGCCATTGGCTGGGCTTCAGTAAATATTTATGTCTTCACTGTGTAACAGAATTGCCTCAGAGCTTTTAAAAATATCCTTACCCCGGCTGCATTCTGAGAGCCTGAATCCTCTGGTTTGGATGTCCCTTGTGTATTCATTCACTCATGAATTTTCTTTTCTGTATTCTTTCTTTTTTTGGGGGCGGGGGCAGGGATGGAACCCAGGATATTTGCATTGAATTACATCCTCAGCCCTTTTTGTATATTTTATTATTTTATTTTGAGAAAAGCTTTCCCTAAATCATTAAGTTGTCCAGGCTGGGCTCAAATTTGCTATCCTCAGCATCCCAGACTTTTAACAGATCCCCTCATGTTATGTATTAGTGTGCAGCCAGGGATGAGCCCTTCAGTCTGGAACATCAGGTCCTAAATCACCTGGAGGCTCTGGGTCTCACCTCTAGAGCTCCCACCCCGGTCATTGTGGTCAGGCCCAAAAATTTGCCTTTCCAGTGAGTTGCCAGGCATCACTGGTGGGAGGCCACACTATGCAAACTCCCGGAACAGAGCACAGGAAGCAGGAAGAGCAGAATTAGCACAAAGACCAATCACTTGGCTCAGGGGAGTCTGCTGTGCTGGCCTAGGAATTTCAGACTCCGTTCTTCCAGCATTAGGATTAGAGCAGGACCTGCTTAGAGCTGTGCATGAAGAAACCAGATGAGGCAGTGAGACAGCAGAGGGACCATTGGGGAAACAGAAGACTTTTCAGTGCAAAGCTTTATAACAAGGAATGGCCTAGACCCAGGAGAGCACCCTGAAGCCAGGTAGCCACACTGAGCCAGAATGAGGAGGTGGGTACTGTCAGCAGAACCACTGAAGACAAATTCAAAAGACAGAGTGTGGGTGAGCTGTGAGGGAAATGGCGCCATGGCACTCAAGTCCGGAGCCTGAGAGGTGAGCACCAAGTGGGTGCAGTGTGCACTGTGACAGTCCAGCTGTGGCATCGGTATCTGAGAGCAGAGATGGCCCTTGGGCTGTTTGAAACAAGAGTTTGATTTGAGGATTTAAGACACTGCTGCAAGGAAGAGACCATGCATAGAGGGATAAAGAGATTAGGTCTAAGGACAGATCCCAGCATCACCCAGCTCAGTCACCAGGGAGAAAAGGGACAGAAAAGAAACTCACGGCCAAAGGAAAGGATTAAAGTAGATGAGGTGATCAGTGATATGAAATGCTACAAGACACTGAAGTGATAAAAATTAAAATAGAAAGGAAATGTGGCAGTGGTAGCCTTAGGGAGAAATGGTTCCTTCTAGTGCCAGAGCCTGTGGGTGGAATGGAGAGGACAACCTCTGGCCCTGCACTGAGAGTGTGGCACAGCGTCCTGATCTCAAAGGCAGCCCCTGAGTCCGTAGCAAGGCCTGTGCAAGACCTGCACTCACTCTCCAGCAGTTAGCCCTCCATCCACAGAACACACAGAGTATTTGGGAGTGAGGCTCTTGGACCTGGTATTAACGGTTTGTCATCATCAAGCTGGCGGCTGCTTATCTCACAGAGAACCTACACACTATGGAGCAGTTTCTGTAAAGGCCCAGAATGGATAGAGGGCAGCCAAAAGCAGATGGTGTGTGGCTTAACACTTGCCTGTGACCCCAAGCCCCACGTGTGACCCTGTGACCAGAGACAAGGACACACACTGACAGCACTGGAGTGACCGAGACTCCTCAGCTGGAGCAGTCCTCAGGCCCAGGCCGGCACAAGTTGGGGCTGCGGGACAATGAACAGTGGACCCCAGGACATGGGAGGGAGCTTTGTGCCAGGATGGAGCACCGCACAGACAGTATCAGAGGCTGTATGACCAGCCACAGGTCATATAGACAGCGTAGAAACTGCAAGGCCAGCAAAGACAGAGCCACAGCACTCTCCCCTCTTCTACCCGGCAGCACTGTCTGAACAAGGTCAGGACACTGCTTGCACTGAGGAGGGGCTTACTGCCTCATCAGAGACTTTGTTCTCCTCATGTTGGCCTCACAGTCCTCCGTAATAACCGTCATGTTCCCACTGTTAGGAGAAAAAGAACAACAAGAGATCTGAGAGTAAAGGTGTGCACTTCCCCGATGCAGATTTGGACTGTATCCAAGCTGTCTAATAAGCACACATGCAGGCTGACTTTGCCCAAGCTGTCTAAGGATGGTGTAGTTCCCCGACACGATTTTCAGCCTGCGTCCTTGGAGAAGGGGTTGGACTTGACCCATCTGAAGACACTTCTTCAAATTGCTGGAGCACCTTGGGATCCCTGGTTCCCTCCCCCCTGGGGGAGTCTCTAACAGAGTTTTGCATTTTAGATTCATTCGATGGGTACTCAAGGCTCTGTGACTTGGCTTCAGTGGAACTTGGCATGTAGATTCTTAATGCTGGGGCACTGTGTTTAAGGAAGTAACTTTTTCACACCAATTTGGGGCTCTGGAGATTTCTAAAAAGTCTTACAGTGTCTGGGCAGTAACTTCTTTACTGCTGAGACAGAGATTCTATGGAAAGGTCTGGTGTGGTGATGGGAAAGGATGAAGATCCTACGTATCACCCCTAAACCAATAACCAAGGCCAGTTGGATCCTTTGGAAGAAGTCTGAGGTCTCCCACTGGGCACATACACCAAGAGGATGAGTAGCAGCTCAGGAGCTTCATTGCGCACCCTGACTTTGTAGTGCAGGTGGACATAAGCCAGGAAGGGTAAGAGACCGACTCAAATCTCAGTTTTTCCACAGACAGCCAGGACTTTCATGTAGCACTGGTGGGTCCTGCAAAGTGTTGTTATGGAAATTCCTGCCAATAAAGACTCCTTGGAAAGTTGAAAAAAGAAGCACCACCAGGAAGAAGTAAATGATGTTCCAAGAATTGCTGTAGGTTCTCAGGTAGCAAGTATCTATTGTACTACCAGCTGCAGTGAGACCAAGGGAAGACTCTGAGTTGGCAGAGAACAGGGGAGGTGCAGTGAGGGAAGAGAGCATCTCTCCTTCATGAGGCCTAGCCTCTTTTCCCCTTCCTGTGGTAACAGCACCCTCTCTCTCCTCCAACCACGCAGTTCAGGGCAAGGCTGCTTTTCAATGGGAAGCATGCTTTGACCAGAACTATGCAGGGTTTCACACCACTTGTTCAGGGACTGATGTACAGCTGGGTGCATGATCCATCCCAGATCCATGACCATCAGATCCTGACTCTTGAGGGAATCATGGTACCACTGTAATCCAAATTGTTTAACACCAATTCTGCTCCTCACTTTTTTAGTTATATGTGCCAGTAAATTCCCTTTGGCCAAACCAGTTTGACAGCATTTCTCTCTCTCTCTCTCTCTCTCTCTCTCTCTCACACACACACACACACACACACACAGTATTCTGACCTTTCTACCAAGAAAGAGTATGAGTTCAAACTTAAAAGCCCAAGAATTTCTCAACTCACACTAAGGCACCCCTGAGCTATCATAAGATGCAAGGTCCTGTACATATTCTGAGTACAGCCTCACCACGTGGAAGGTGCATGAGGAATTGTGGGCACCATCCTTATCGTTTGGGTACTCACAGTCCCACAAGACTAATAATCAGCTGCAAGAAAACAGGGTGACTTGTGGTAGGAGGACTAGCAGAGATATGATCAGGGTTTTGAGGGACCATGAAAGAAGAGAGAGAATCTTGTGGCTGAACACAAAGAACACCTGCTAAATTAAGTTGAACTGAATGGGATTTAGCCTGTCTGTACCCATGAAATCATGAAGTAGTTGGTAAAGTGAGATGGGAGTGAGAGGAGACTACCACTTATTGAATATCCGTTATGCACCCGATCCTGTACACTATGTTTTTTCATTCTACCCTCACGGGAACACAATGAAGTAGCTATGAGCACTACTGTGTTACACATGAAGAAGTTAGAGGTTCAAAGAGGTTCATATTTTTAAAGCAGAAAAATCTAGGAGAAGATCTAGCCTCAGGAAGAACTCGATCTAGGGACTCACCAATGTTGTGAAAACTGGGTTTCTTTTCATCACTCATCTCTGCATTCTGTGATGATTTCAGAACATTCATCCTGTTTCATGGATGGATATACAGCTATAGGCTTTCTTCATTCTTTCTGCCTGAACTAACCAGCAAGCATACTTGTACCCATGGAAGCATTAAAGCACCACTGGGCCTTATTGTCTCGACTGAGTCACATTCTTGTCCCTGAACCAACAGCCATGGGCAAGGAAAATGGTGTTTGAGGTTGAGTCAAAAGTTCACACTTGAACCTGAGTTGGCTCCACCATCCCACTTAGAATGGACAAAAAATAGAGTTGACAGTGGATCTTCAGAAAGAAGCTGACTGATGAATGCTGGGCACAATACAATAGCAACATCCACAACAAAAACTTGTTCCATTGTATGGTCTTTAGCCTACTTTATCTTGTTTTTTTATTTTTATTTTTATTTCTAAAAAAATAAAAGTACAAAAACATATTAACAGACACCAATTAGCATAAAAAATAGTAAAATCACAACTGATCTACAGACAAGGTGACATGATCTCAACCGTGGTTATTGCTTTATCCATTGATATCTTCGAAGTGTAAATATATGAACCCATATACAGACATGCAAAATTGGTCAGACAATTAATCCTCTCAACAACAGAAAAACACAAAAAACAAAAAAAGCAAAGACAGAAAACAAAACAGGCAAACAACAACAACAACAACAACAAAACCACCAATAGTTGCTGCTTTGCATATTGATATCTTCGCAGTGTGTGTTCAGGATAACACATACAGACATACAAGATTGATCAAACAACCGTCATCAATTATTCCTTAGCATTAAGTGATATAATACAATAATAGAACCATGTTAGCCCTCCTGCATATATGTATATTCATATATACATACATACATTTTTGTCTCTTTCTTTTCTCCATTCCCTTGTCCCATCTCTTCTTTGTTTTTGAACAGATTTCCTTCATATGTCTTAGTTTATATTCCCACCCTCGGGTTTTTACACCAGTGATACAATACATAGCCCGCACATGTATCGCTGATTTGTTTCACTTATGAGTACGGACTCCAGTTTTGACCACTTGCCTACAAGGTCCCCAAAACTGTCTTTCTTTATAGTTGAATAATATTCCATTATATAAAAATGCCACAGTTTTTTAGGACACTTGGGTTGCTTCCACATTTTAGCTATTACAAATTGTGCTGCTATACACATGGGTGCACATATATCAGAGTGATATGATGTTTTCAGATCTTCTGGGAAAATACCCAGAAGAGCAATAGCTGGTTTGAATGGAACCTCTAGACCTAGTTTGCTGAGAAATCTCCAAACAGCTCTCCACAGTGGTTGCACCAGTCTGCATTCCCACCAGCACTGTAATAGAGTCCCTATTTCTCCACAGCCTCACCACCATCTGTTATTGGATGACTTTTTCATACTGGCCAGTCTTACTGGGGTGAGATGGAATCTCTATGTTGTTTTTATTTGCATTTCTCGAATGACTAAGGATATGGAACATTTTCTCATATATTCATTTGCCATTTGTATTTCTTTGTCTGAGAATTGTGTATTCATCTCAGATGCCCATTTCTGGATTGGGTCTTTGAATTTGGACAGGTACATGTTTTTTAATTCTTTGTATGTTCTAGATAGAAGACCTTTGTCTGAGGGACAGCCAGCTAGGATTTTTTCCCAATTTGTAGGTTTTCTTTTTACTTTGCTGGTGATTTCT
>PVLD010018747.1:18851-38282 GCA_004027595.1 Dinomys branickii | reverse complement strand
GTTTACATTGTTTGCAAACATAATAGCTACCCCTGCTTTTTTCTGGGGACCTGTTGCATGGAGAATTGTTTTCCAACCTTGAACTTTCAACCTGTGGATTTCCTTTTGAGTAAAATGTGTTTCCTGTATACAGCATATCGTTGGATTGTGTTCCTTAATCCAGTCTTCTAATCTTTTCCTTTTGACTTTTGAGTTGAGGTCATTTACATTAATGGTTATCATGGTTATATGTTGGCTTATTCTAGTCATGTTATTTATTTGATGTTTTTCTTCGTTTGCTGTTTATTTGCTTGTTCTGGTTAGGGAGTTGTTTCTAATGTTGTTCTTGGAATTGTGGTCTCTTTTTTCTCTGTCTAGAATATCTTTTTGTGCTGTTTGCAATGCTGGTTTGGCATTCATGAAGTTCTTCAGTTGTTCTTTGTCGTGGAAATATTTTATTTCTCCATTGAATTTGAGGGATAGTTTTTCAGGATACATCAGTCTGTTTTGGAAGTTGTTTTGTCTCAGAATCTGTAATACCTCGCTCCAAGCTCTTGTTGATTTCATGGTTTCCATTGAGAAGTCTGCTGTGATTGTGATGGGCTTTCCTTTATAGGTGATCGGTTTCATTTCTCTAGCAGCTTTTAATATTGTGTTCTTTTTCTGGATATCTGGGATCCTGACTATTATATGCCTGTGTGTGTTTTTCTTTGGGTTATGGATCATTGGGGTTCTATATGCCTCGATTAACTGAACTTCAGTATCTTTTAATTTGTTTGGGAAATTTTCTGCTATTATTTCAGCAAATATTCTTTTTATATCGTTTGTGACATCTCCTGCTGTTTCACACACTCCTATAACTCGAATATTGTTACGTTTTGCCTCATCTTGGAGCTGTTGGATTGACTTTTCTTGTGTCTTTGATATTATGAGATTCTTCCTTTCACGCTCATAAGCTGCCATGCTGTCTTCAAGTTCTGAAATTCTATCTTCAGTTTCATTTAAGCGGTTTTGCAAGCTTTCAGTGTAAATTTTCAAATCCTGGCATTCTCTTTGGACCTGTTTCATTCTTGGTAATTCATTCCTGAATTGCTCTTGTAACGTTTCCATTTGTTTCCTATTTTCTTCTAGTCTTTTGTCTACTTCTTCTATATGTGTACGGAACATTTCTTCCATCATCGTTTTCAGCTTGTTTTTTGTCTGAGAGATCATTGCAGGTATGTGGCTTATTTCTGCTTTAAGCTCTTTTATGGCCTGTTGGAGTTGTTTCATTTCAGATGCAATTGTTTCCTAACTTGCAGGTATGTGGCTTCCTAGTTTCCCTGTATCCTCGCATTCAGGACTTGTTCTGGGTGGGGTTGAGTTCTGTGACTGCGTTTTGTTCTTCTGTCTTCCCATTTTTGGGTATCAGATTTGAATTATTGAGCAATGAATTACCCAGGCAGTTCAGCAGGCAAAGGTCTGCTGCAGAGGCTGCTCCAATGACTTCTCTTCGGGAGAATGTCCCTTAAGCTTTCTGCTGAGAGTTCCACTTAAAAGGCTGTTCAGATGCTGGTTTGCTACTCCCTACCAAGAGACCTGGGTGGGGTGTGTAAGACCGCTCCCCCGCCCTCCCAGGGTTCCCTGCAGGTATAGGGACGAATCTCCGCCCCCACTCGTTGATCGGGTCACGAGCGCAGATAGCTCAGCAGTTTTCGGAGTCCCTGCAGGCAGGAAGGTTCCAAGGTGCCAGTTTTTTGTGCTATGCTTGCGATCCGCTGCTCGCAGCCACTTCTGTTTCCTCGGGCTCTCTGGGTCTGGGGGAGGGAGCGGGACGCTCCGCTCCTCTGTGCTCCTCGTGCCGCCTCGGCCGCAGACTGCAGGTCACTGAGGGCCTTGGCTGCGTAGCCTGCCCGATGCGCGTGAGATCTGAGACTGCTGGGTGTTGCCGCTGCTAAAAAGCCGATTTCTGACAGGAGTCGCTGGAAAGCTCTGCCGGCACGGGAGGCGGGAGGGATCGAGCTAGCTGTGCCCCCAGGGTGCTCGGACCCAGCCAAGCCCCCTCCCCGTGCGGAGCGTGTTTGGTGCTCGGCGTTCGGGGCTTTCCCATGTCTCGCCACGCAATTTGGGCCGCCCTACCGCGTCTCCCCCGGCAGCTCAGAGAAACACGTTCAGTTTGATCTTCCCAGCCGAGGTCCCGGCATTCACGCTCGCCAAGCCTGTCTCGAGCTGGTGGTGTTTATCAAGGAGGATCGCTCCTTTGCTGCTCACCTGGTCACCATCTTCCCGGAAGTTCCAAACAAAGTAATTTTTTAAATGACAAGTTAAAATGAGCTAAAATGCAAGACATATACTCAATAGAAATGACTGGATTTACCAATACTTGGTGGCACATGGGTACAATGCCAACTACTCAGGAAGGTGAGAGAGAAGCAGTGCAAGTTTAAGGACAGCTTGTTTAATACAGTGAGATCCTATCTCATTAAAAGAACAAAATAAAAAGAATAAGATTTTTGGGGAGAGATCAGTAGTAAAGCACCTGGCTACATATATGAGGTTCTAGATTTTACCCTAGTGCTAACAAACAAACGGGGGAAATGAGCTTATAAAGACTAGCTTAATGCAATGCGTCAGGAATTTAATATGAGTACTAGCCTTGAGGAATACATCCGCCTTGCTTATAGTAAACAGAAGAAAAAACTTGGCTGAGATATTTCTGAAATAGTTTTTATCTTTAAAATACATTAGCTTCTATACTTTCACAGCATATATTTCATATATTAGGATGATAAAATTATAATTTCATAGTTTGTATAGTAATAATTCATTATTGAAAAATTTAAGACTATTTCTACAAAGATTTATGTAACACATTTTTAATATATTAATAATTCTTGGTAATTTAGCACTTGGGAGGGTGACCCAGGAGGATTGCTGTGAGTTTGAGGCCAGCCTTGCCTACATAGTGAGTTCAAGGGTAGCCTGAACTACAGGGAGACCCTTTCTCAAAAAGAAAAATTCTTAGAAATTATTAATTAAAATAATTCTTTTAGAAATATAGAACAAAGTGTTGGCTATTTTAAGTATTGCAAATCATCATGAAATCTATTTTTTTTGAAACTGAGAATCGAACTCAGGACCTCATGCTTGCCCCTGAGCTATAGCCCTAGCTCATTGTCATGAAATCTAGGCATGACAATCTATTTCTCATATCCTTCAGTTTATTTGGCTTATGATAGGATTTCAAGTAAAAATGTCATTGAAGATAATATTTTCTAATAATGTATTTATTAAGTATATATTAGATTTCTTTCAGAATCTAATTTACACAGTAGTAAAATTTACTGACTTCAATTATATACCTTTATATCCAAATTCTTGAGCAAAACTTCTGCATTTGCAACATTCAGTACATATTTGGTCAATTAATTTAACACATAATAAATTTTTCCTGGAATTCATTACAATTGAATCCACCTTGGGATATTCATGATATGCTGTGAAGTGGAAAATACAAAAAATCTAAAGTGTTTTGAGTAAGTGTAAAGCTATTTGTGAATAAATTTTTTGTTTCTCTGCTATCACTATTCTGAATTAACATTAGTTCTAAATTGTCATTAATTGTTACCTTCAAATTACAAGAAATGCTATTTTAAAGCCAAAGTCCTGAGAAAATGTCCTGAAATGATAGTTTATGTATATTTAATTGCTTTGACATTTATAGAAATACTGTAATTTTAATGTGCATATTTAAAGTTGGTGGCAAAGTTACAAAGTTTTCCAATAAACTTTACTAAGGTTCAATATTCATTAGATTAAATTATCCATAGCCCATATATACTAATCTACTAATACCTTTGAATGTATATGTTAATTTTTCATAAACTTCTCTTTTTTATTTAAAAATATGCTGCCCAAACTTAAACTTAATGATCACAGTTTGGTTTAAGACAAATGCCATGAGGATTTTCCAGTCTTTGGGATTAAGTGGAATTTTTCACGATGTTATCGAAACCAGAGGAGGAGCAGGGGGCTCACGCAACTGTGCCCCTCATGCAACCGTCGGCCTCTCATTTTGTCTCAAACTTGAGGACAGGTGCTAATGTATGGAAAGATAATCATTTAAAATACAACAACCCTACTGAAAGGTAGTGGGCTCTTAATCCACTTACACTGGCAGGTAGTGAACTGAGGTGTACAACTCAATTATATCTTAAGCCAGAAGTAAACTTTATAATCTACACTATTTATATATAATGAATGAAGTTTAGGGCGTCAGTCATTTTCATGGGAATATTGGGGGAAACTCTGAAGTCAAAAGAACACATGCGATTTACTTTCTCTCTCCCAGTGCACATTCTAATCCCAGGAGCTATTGGCTATTTGCCCCTTTTCTAGAAATCAGATGATTCCAGAGAACATTTCACTGTGCATGGTCTACTGCTTCCATCTACCTGCTGCATTCTTAAAAGACGTGAAATCATTACCAGAAAGCAAAAGTTTGTTCTTGGTAAGGGGGAAAAAAACCTCTAAAATTCTAGAGTGGTCTGCAGAATCAGAAACACAATATATCTGTCACTAAAACTATGACTACTAATTACCCACTCAACTCAAAGCTGTCGTTAGTATTTTTCAGAAATATCATATAGAGCCAGAGCATATTGTTTCTACAGCTTTTCAAAGAGAATTGTGACTACTGTTTAATTATTTATATATATATATATATGAGCTTTTTAAAAACAAATGTTCTTTCACTCAAATGTATTTTTAATTATTGAAAGGCAAGGAGTATGAGATTTTTAAATGTATTATTTGTAATAATAAAGAACAAAATTTGGACTACCTCCTAATTTGTAAATTATTTAAATATTTTATCTGTTCCCAGGTACAGGGGGTCTATGGATACATAATAATAAATATTATCTATTTTATGGGACTCTAGTATACAGTAAATAGTTTTGTGATTCCAGCAGTTTTCAGCTTAAAAGGAAAAATTTGCCATAATTGGCTAATAATACTACTTGAAATCTGATTAACTATAATAAGAGAAAAAAAGATTATGTTTTCCATAATGACTCCTAAATAGTTACACTATCATTTTCCCTATCGAAGTGTCAAGTAGTTGTAAAATGAAAATTATAGAAGTGAGAGGAGAAAAATACTTTTTCATTTTAGAAATTATTAATATATGTTTAAAGTTCACTTGTGTTATCTACTAAAATGAAAATCAAACTAAGATATCTAAATGATGGAATGGTAAGTTTTCTTTCCCCAGTTAAGAAGGATAAGAGTTGACAAACATTTCATGACTAACCATTTGAACTCTAGAAATTACCCAAAAACGTATAACACACTGAGATATATTTATTCAAGAAAAAATATTGACCCACAGTTTAGAAGAGTATAATTCTATGACATTTATGTCTTTGGGTGTTTCCATACCTCTGAGTTCAATTCACAATCGTATTTACCAAGGCAGGGCTAAGAGTTGCTATCCAGAGGTTTTGCTACCAGAAGGGACTAACGTGATTCAGAAAGAAGGGAACCTGTGCACTCCCAAGATTTCATCAGAAATGTCAAAGCTTGTTGTTAAACTCATAGGAAAGGACAAAATCATACATGACGTGAAGTTGTGTCCCAGTCGGCTCAGAGGAAGACCGGGCAGAAATAGAAAAGGAGTTGAAGGAGGGAGAGAGCCATGGTGAGCTTTAATAATTCGTCCCTCTCTGGCATGACATGTAAGGATATGCACATTGCCTCGGCTGCATCCATGGTCAGGAGGGAGCAAAGGTATCCTTCTTTAGTTTCCTGTTATTGCTGTAACAAATTGCTATACAATTAGTAGCTTAAATTGGTATAAATTAACCTCACAATTCTAGAGGACAGAAGCCCAAAATCAATGTCACTGAACCAAAGTTAGGATATTGACAGGTTACTGTCTTCTGGGGGTTCCAAGGATCTTCGCTTATTTAAAGCTTTGCAGTTTCTTTGCCTTGTGCTATCACTGCATTTTCTCCTATTGTCACATAATCTTCTGTTGAGAAGGGTCCTTCTGCCTCCCTCTTTTGAAGAGATAGAAGCTTACATTTCATTCACTTACAAAGCGCAGTACAAGTTAACTATAAAATTCCTCACCACAATCACATGTACAAGGTGATTTTTACCAGATAAGGTAATGTTTAAACAAACTCTGGAAATCAGGATGTGTACATCTTTGAAGTGTGTATGTTTTGTAGCCTAACATACATCCCTAAGTATTTACACATTTTTGAGTGAATTTGAATCCCAGGGATACATATCTTGACCAAAAGTAGAGTTTGGAGAGAAAGTCAACTCTTGTGCAGAAGCATAAACAGTGTAAGTTTTGAATTTATTCTTTATGCCTTTGGTGTTTAAGCATATCTGTAGCCTTTCACTATGCTGGGGACCAAACATCTGGGACACGACTCTCAGAGGATGTTCAAACCTCTGAGTTCAATTAATTTTTACCAAATTAGTTGGAGAAATTCAATGCGGGCAAAGGTAGTTTGTCAAAAAATATTGGTCAATTGGATATCCATATGACCACCATAAAAATAATAGTAATAATTTGGATTTTTACTTACACTATACATGAATTTTAAAAAAGAATCATACACCAAAATAACAGAAGTATAACCTGAAAAGGTCTAAAAGAAACCAGAGGAAGAAATCTTTAAAACATAAGTTAGGATTGAGTAAGTTGTTCTTATCCCATAAAAGAAATTTTGTTAAATGGATTGCTGTTCATTAAAACTAGGAAAAATGGTGCCAACATGCACAATTTGGAAATGAAAATCATCTATCTGACAATGAAAATAATATATCTGGTAAGAATTTAATATTTGAGCATATAATATATAACAAATCATAACAAGAGACACCTAAATAAAAATTGGAAAATATTTTTGTAATTGGCATTTACCTGTACATATAATAATTTTAATTTAGTGGACTTGTATATATGTAATGATCTTAAATATATACGTATTCTGCTAAACATACAAAAAGTAGATTAGCATTTTTGGTCATTTAAAAGATTCAAATACACACATATTAAAACCTCAATATTATACACTTTATTTGAAGTACAATAGCTATATGTAAATAGGCAGATAGTAACTAGAAGTGGCCATGATGTGGATATAAAATGCTTATGTCAGGGTAAAATGGTATAGTTTCTTTGGAAAATATTTTGACTGTTGCTTAAAAGTTAGTCATAAGTTTAACGTGAGAATCAGCTCTTTCACTCCTAAGGAGTCTACCATTAAAGATGAAAATGCATTTCTGCACAAAGCCCTGTAAGTTAAACTTAATGAGAGCAACATTTCTGGAAACCAGTAACTTAAAGTATTCATTATGACTAGATATCTACCATATCAAACATACACAAATGAAATAGCATTGAATAGAAAAAAAACCAAGCTGCAACACTGATACAACCACAAAACGATGCTCAGTGAAAGACGCAAAACTACAGGCTGCGTGCTTCCATATCTATGACATGCCTTGAAGTGGCAAAATTGTCCAGTTTAGACTCAGTTACGATTCTCCAGCCTTAGCGCTTCAGAGTGCTGACACTGCAGGTGTGGGACACCGCAGACACACTTCTAATCTTCCTGTGTGCTTGTGCACTAGTCTTTTCCGTCTCCTTCCCTTGATATAATTTGAACTGCACTGGTTAAATTATGCACAAATGAAACATAAAAGATTAAACTGCAGTATATTGTTAGAATGGAATACTATACAGAAATAGAAAAATATTGACTTCAGCTAACCACAACACAAAGATACAATTTGCAATCATAAGTAAAAATGCTTCAGAATAAACCTTTTATTATAAACTGAAAAGTAAGATAAAGAACTTGAGAATATAAAACCTAAAATTCAAGAAATTTATATTAAAAATAATACTACAGTTATTTGGAACAAAGAAAAAATATTATTAAGTATGATAAGGTAAATTGTAATTTATGTAGCATAATAACAAAACAGCAATTTATTATTAGGATGCATATTTAAATATTAAATTTATGCAGTACTTATATATCTGACCATCTGAACAACTACTTTGAAGGTAACAATATGCAATATAATAACCATTGTTGATTTCCTCTCCTATTGTTTTGAAATTCTGTATTGTTTTTAACATTTTCTGTTCTCTTTAAAATAAAGATGGATAAATAAATTTATGCAGCACTAAAATATATCTGAAATAATCTTCACAAAGAACAAAGTAATATTGACAATGTGAATGTTATTTAAATATACAGAAATAATAATAAAAATAAACAATTTTGAGTCTTTATAACATATCAGGTGTAATATTTTCAGAAGTTTCATTAAACTCCTTGAAGCTCAATAATATAAACATTATCTTTTCCTCTACATTACTGATAAGATTGGCTCCAGTTTTAAATGTTAAATTGCTTGCTATAGTTTATAAAATTATCAAGTTATGGTTAATTTTGTTTGCCATCTTAACGGATGCCCACGGATGTGTGTGTGCTTATGTTTCCAGGGGAGAATGGTGTAGGTGTAGGCCATCTAAGTGTAGAAGACCTCCCACCCAGCAGGTAGGGGCTGAGATAAGTAGTAGTAAATGCTCAAAAATTTATTTGATTAAAACATTTTATGATTAAGCATGGATTGCGTATCTTTACTGAAAGAGGAAGTAACACCTTGTCAATTCTGTTTAAGCAGTTTTGATGCAGAAAATGGGAAATTATTTTTAAGATGCTCCATGGTGTTAATTATATATCTTTTAAATAAATATGTATATCTGAAGATGGATATTTCCTTACACAGGATCTCTTCTACTGTAACTTATTTGACTTTTTAAATTTTATCCTTTGTCCTAAGTGAAATTATGAATTTGTTAACATATCAAACATCTGATCACTATGTATTTCCTTAACGCTGTCAATTATTATTTAATATACCACATAAATAATCAAAACTATGTGAAGTATGAAGATATACTATGCTTATGTTGAGGTAAATAGTTTTATCTTCAGAAGAAAATTATCTGTATTGTATGTATATTCTAAAGGTTATGTGGTTTTCTTTCATAAATTAAATCAAGAACCAATGTAAACTTGGGAATATTATGGTTATCGATAGTAAAATATAACCAAGATCTTTAAAAATGAAAATCTAACTCAGATTTTTAAAAAAGCAATGTTTTTTAAAAGTAAAAATGTCATACACATTTTCTTCACAAGTTCTATGAAGAAGGCTGGTACCTGGATGGGTCTGTGGGTAGGTTAGATAGGAGGGAAAGAAAATCCTCACAGGGTGATAAAGGCGGCCAGTCCTCTAACAGAGATCTGTGTGCTCACACATGTAAGCGTAATACATGCATTTTCCCTGATGCAAAGTGCACCAAGGGGAAACGCTGCCAACAAGACTCAATATATATAATATATATAGGCCAAACTAATATATGCATGAAAATATGAAATGTATCTATGTAATGGCACTAACAAAATAGTATGTTCCATAAGTGGGTTTTACACTTTGTTGACATAAGATGATTATGGTTAAAGAATAAAATAAAGCTGATTTGGGGTTAAGTATTTAGAAAAGGCATCAAACTAAAATGCTAATAATTAAATGTTCAAAGGATTTAAGTGAAAGGAGAGCTTCAATTTTCCACTTTATATTTTTTCATATTGATTTATTAAAGGCCCTTATAATATTTAATAGTTTTAGTGGTAGGTAGATGATGAAATATTTTTATTCAGATCTTATGTACTTACTTTTAAGTCCACAGCAGAAAGGGAGTACAGAGCCTAAACAACCTGTGTAGGACTGAACTCCAGACCTGACTAATACTGATCATGCAGGCAATTCAGAATTAGCACTTCTAAGGAATTGAAAAATCAATTGATTTTTGAAAGAAACCACTGAGAAAAATAATTAGGATTTTTATGATTTTCTGATTTTTTTTTGCAGGTGCATTTTATTTATTCATAAGCTTTATGTTTTTGTACTTACACACTACTACATTTATAATAATCTAATGTTTAACCATCATAATTTGACAAATACACAAGAACCTAGTCTGTATACCTATTGACATATTTCACTATTAGCTTCTAATTGCTTTTGATTTTGCATAGTTGTGAAGCTTACTTGAATAAATTCATTACTTTGCTATCAGTAAAAAGAAAATTTAATTTAATTAGGGGTCATTGTATTTGCAGATTGAGCTAATTAAAGATTTAATCAAGCCTTCTGGGAACAATAAGATTGTTAGTTAGGAAAATTCATCACAAGACAAAACTTTAAAATCTACAACAAAATTAATCATTTTTTAAAAACTAAAGCTGTAGTTTTCAGTGCCTTCTACCTCCATCACCTCTTCACAATCTGGAGAATGAGTGTCCAGAAACACACATCTGCTCAATGTGTTCAATCCCCACTAAGTCATTATATAATCTTCTAAGTATGAGAAAAGTTTGAATTTCGAGTGGAAGATAATAATTAATAAGCTATGCCAGTTACATTAATAAGCATGTAATTGAAGTCTACTAATTATGATAAAATGAAATAAAATAATTTCCAACAAATTCAATATTAACCAATTTTCTTCAACCTGGTCTATGAAAAGCATCCAATCTGTGTTTCATGTCCTTTTCCCTATTTTAAAAAAACTTCTGTCCTAAAAGCAGTGTCTAATCAACATACTTTATTAACATATGTATTTTTTGGAATCTAAAATTTGGCATGATAAGATATATGAAATTAAAAACAGCATTTATTGTGAAGTATTTTCATATTTATATTAACATTAAAATGTCAAGAGGTTAATTCTTTAACCTTATAAAGGAAATTATTAAAGGAATACTCTAGGAGTCTAAAATAAAAACAAGCAAAAAACTATTACATAAAGTAAATTCCAGGGGCTGGGGATATAGCTCAGTGGAATAAGCGCTTGCCTAGCAAGCGCAGGGTCCTGAGTTCGATCCCCAGTACCACAAAAAAGAAAAAAAAAAAAGTAAATTCCATAGAGAATGGATAGAATGGGGTTAAATAGAACAATTTGAATCATGATACACAAAATATGTGGGTTTCACTTTGTTATGGGTTTTGTCTGCATGTCCCTCCAAATCCTCGTGTCGTCACAGGACGGCTTCTAGGACTTGTGACTGATCCATGATCCAGTGCTGGGATTATGGGTGTGAGTGCGACACCCGCCTGGGGCAGGGAATTTACACACAATGTAAGGGACAGAAAAAAGCTGCTGGCCTCCGTTCCTCTCTTTTTGTGCTTGTTGCTCTGCTGTGTTCCAACGCCATGAACTGCAGCGTTCTGCCGTGTGCTACTCTGCGTCAGAACCAGCCAAATATGGGCTGAAACCTCCACAAACTGTAAGCTAAATAAACCTTTCCTTCCTTCATTTTGGGCGTCGGGTATTTTTTCCCAGCAATGAGAGAAAAGTAAGCGAGACACAGTTCAACATAACAAGCATAAAGATTTCTTTCAGTGCTATAAAAACAAATACTCACATCCCATTTTAACAAACTCACAATTTTTTTTTTTTTTTTTTTTGTCTAGGCAATGACATGTTCAAGTAAATAGTTTTACAAACAGTACTATAAATTCTATAGCTTGTATCAGTTGTATACAAGTGCAATTGATCATAATTTCACCTGCTGAGTTGTTTTTTCACTTTTTCTTTTTCTCCATTTTTTTGTTTCTAGCCTAATGACATTAGATAAGATCTACAGTGAATGTTAAATACAATTTCCAAGAGCAGATATCACTGTCTTTTGCTTGAGCTTAATGAAAGTTAATAAATCAGGCTTTTGGCATTTCTAAATTTTCCAGTGTACCAGCTTAAATGAGGCTTCAGTTATTCCTAATTTGCTGAGAATTTTTGTAAAGAAATTTTTTGAATTAAGTAAAAAAATTGACCTTGTTTGAATAAAAATAAAATTCAATTCTAAGTGTCTAACTTGGAGGTTTTTGCACATAAAATGGTTTTCAATTTTATTTTTGAATTGTTATAATTTAGCAAAATTCATCATTCAGGCCCATCAGTAAACGGTATATAGGCAAAGAAACAAATGTAAAGGAAAGCAATATTTTTCTGTAAGACCTGAATTGGATTAAGTTTTATGCTAACTCGTTCACACTTTTAGGGAAAGCTTTCTACATATGTATGTGCAGAATAAAGCAAATGAGTAAAGTACATTACTTGAATGTGTGTTAATAAATACACGTCTGTGTTCAGATGCAATTACAGAGTCATGTCAACAGAAATTTTACTGAAAAGTTCAAAGGAAAAATTAATCCTGATTCTATTTGTAATATGTTCTTGATAGAAGATTAAAATTTTACATTGTTGCTTCACTGAAATATAATCTTTCTATTAAAAGCATGCATGCATTATATAGACATATATTTTCTAGACTTTAAAATGTTGCTTAGCATATTCTATATAATACGTTAAAGGAACATAATATTTTACCAGAAAAAAATAATTTATGTTTCATATTTCATTTTTAAATGCTATATATACATTTAAATATATATATATATATATATCTTTTGGAAATATAGTCCTTTAAGCAATGAGTTATTAGACATGTAAAAGAATCAAGTTGTATCTTATTGTCAAAAACACCTGTTGTTGAGGGATAAATACATTACTTACTGACTATATTTTTTAGCCTGAGCAAATAATTAGTATTGGTACGTGACATATGAATTTTTAGAAACTAATTAGGCTTTAACTTTTTCTCTGCTTAATTGTGATTGACCCCGTATCTGTAGACACACATCAAATGTTAAAAAAGGAACTGTTACTGCTAAATATCACTGCCACTGGACAGCTAGTTTTGCTCAAGTTTTTATTGTGAGCTAAAAGCAAGGAAAGATCAATATCAAGATGGCCCAGTAAATGTGTAAATGCAATATCATTCTTCAATTCATAACATATGTTAATGCTAACAAAGTAAAAAGATACGGGATTTTTTAACCTGAATAATGGAAGGAAATTTTCTGCAAAGAAACTGAATCTCTTACATTGACAAATGATGGTCTATATACTTCATTAAGGAAGACTAAATTGAACAGAAAGACATGGCGTGGAATGTGTTTGACCTGCATAGCATGGTTTACTTTTAAAATTTACCTTTTTACTTTTCCCACACCACATTACTTCAGAGATATAGAAAATCAAGCAGAAAAGATAATTTAGTTTGCTGTTAGAGGCTTTGAGCAACCCCTTTTACAAATCTGCTGTCCATCTCTCAATCATTTGAATTGATAAGATGTACACATTTTGTCCCTTAATGATTAAAATATATCAATTAAGGGATATATTTAATCAAAATGTGTAGAAAAATCCTTATGTTTCCCTGCACTTTTTTTTGGTATCCTTTCAGTGCTTAGATCTGGAATATCACCAGAAAGCTCACGGGTAGCTCGTGAGTGTGTCTTATGGTGTTTAAGCATATCTGTAGCCTTTCACTATGCTGGGGACCAAACATCTGGAACACGACTCTCAAAGGATGTTCAAACCTCTGAGTTCAATTAATTTTTACCAAATTAGTTGGAGAAATTCAATGTGGGCAAAGGTAGTCTCTCAAAAAATATTGGGTCAATTGCATATTCATATGACCACCATAAAAGTAATAGTGATAATTTGGATTTTGAGTGCCACTTTTGGGAGGGGCCAGGAAGTTTAGAAGATGAAACCTAACCTGAGGAAGCCTGTGCCTTTGGAGGGTGGAGTTTGGCACTGGCCCTGCTCTCTGTCAGGGACTTTCTCTTCCTCTCCTTCCTGCCCACAAGAAGATGAAGAGCACAGCCCCACCGTACACTCTGCCACCTCAGCGCAAGCCCAGAAATACTGACGCCAAGATTTCAGCCTGAAACCTCTGAAAGGTGAGACCGCATACATCTTTCACTTGTTTTGCCCAGGGATTTGGTCACAGTAATGCTGCTCCTATTATAACAATGTGTTACTCTACTTGAAAAAGTTTCCTTTCTCAAGAAAGATATATATTTAATAAACGCTCAGTTATCAACTTAGTGTTGTGTATTATCAGTGGAAATTAGCATGTGCTGAAAATGATTGATAGCCTTTGCTTAGTAGTTTCCAGACTGATAGACGACAGATGTGACTGTCCACTTCACCGGGGAATCCAGCAAGCCAAACAATTCTGGATTACATTGCTCACCAAGGACTTCTCCGGAACTCCTGATGATTCCAGATAATTTCACTATTCATCTATGTTTTTCACTCCCTTAGTTTCTATATTATATTTCACACTTTTTCTCATATTTACCTTGCCTTCTGGGGAAAATGTTTAGGAGAATTTACTGTACAACACTTGGTATTATAACCTACTATTAGTTTGCTATTGTGGCAAAAGTGAGAAAGACGGAAAAATGTTTTGCTAGTTCTGATTCTCTTAAGTCACCATTTTGAGAGATATCTTTAGGGTCATTTAATTATAGAACTTATTTTCTTGACCTAAACATAGAAGCACTCAATTAGCTCAAATGTTATTAAACAAATATTTCAAATGCAAATTTGAAGTGTCTTATGTGGAGCACTGAGTTAAACATTTCATAAAATCTATGTAAAAACTGCATTCCTTAAAAGGTAGTATTCATTCCTATTTCCATTTTGTAGATGAGAAACAAATGTTGAGGAAAAAATAAAGTTTATACAGCTCTTTGAACTCAAATCAGGTATGTCATTGCATCTTTAACTACAAGATTTAGACTTGCATTATGAAATATTGTTTCCCAGGATCATTAATATATGTGGATGCATGCATTTTAGCATTAAGAACCACTACACTTAAGATAATTTCACATTCTCAGATGCCCATTTTAGGATTGGGTCTTTGAATTTGTGGGGGTACTGGTGTTTTTAAATTCTTTATATGTTCTAGATATAGATCTTTGTCCAAGGGACAGCCAGCGAAAATTTTTGCCTGTTTCTGGGTTTTCTTTTTACTCTGCTGGTGATTTATTTAGGTGTGCAGAAACATTTCAGTAAGATGAGAACACAGTTGTTGATTCCTTGAAGTATTTCTTGTGCAGTTTGAGTTTTGTTCATGAACTCTACCTACACCTATGTCTCAAGATTTTTACCTACTTTCTCATCCAGTAGGTTTAGTGTTTTTGTTTTAATATTGGAATCCGTAATTCATTTTGGTATTATAACCTGCTATTAGTTTGCTATTGTGGCAAACTAACTTTTGACGTGAATTTGGTGCAGGGTGATAGACTTGCTTCTATTTTCAGTCTTCAGCAAGTGGCAAGCCAATTTTACCAGCACCATTTATTAAATAGGCTGTCCTTCTTCCAATGCACTTGTTTGGCCCCTTTGTGAAAGATTAGGTGGCTGAGTATATTTGTGGTTGTTGCTGTTTCTTCCAGTCTGTTCCATGGATCCCCTGGTCAGATTTTTAGCCAGTACAATGTTGATTTATTACAGTAGCTTTGTAGTATAATTTCAGGTCAGGGATTGTGAATCCATCTGACTTGTCTTTGTTGCCCAGGATTGCTTTAGCTATTCTAGGTCTCTTCTGGTTCCAGATGAATTTTGGGGATTTTTTTTGCTAGGTCTGTCAGGTATGCTACTGATGGCTTAATGGGAATTGCTTTGAATATGTACAGCGATTTTGGTAGTATGGCCATTTTCACAATGTTGATTCTTCCTATCCATGAGCAAGGAATATATTTCCATTTACTGAAATCCTCTTTGATTGCTCTTTCCAGAGTACTGTAGTTTTCATTGACTACATCTTTTACTTCTTTTATTAGGTAGATTCCTATATATTTCAATCTTGGATGCTACTGTGAAAGGTATAGTTCCTTAATTTCTCTCCTTAATTTCCTTAATTTTGTTGTGTGTGTACAGGAGTGCTATTGATTTGTGAGTGTTTACTTTGTATCCAGCTACACGACAGAATTTGTTGATTAATTCAAGGAGTCTTCTGGTGGAGCATTTGGGGTCCTCTATTTAAAGTATCATGACATCTGCAAATAGTAATAATGTCACTTCTTCCTTTTCTATCCTTATTCCTTTTATTTGTCTTTCTTGCCTAATTGCTCTGGCTAATGCTTCCAGAGCTATGTTGAATAAGAATGGTGACAGTGGACATCCGTGTCTTGTTCCTGATTTTAAAGTGAAAGCCTTTAGTTTTTGGCCATTTCGTACAATGTTAGCTATTGGTTTATCACAGATGGCTTTGATGGGATTGAGGTAAAGACTATCTATTCCTATGTTTTGTAAGGTTTTTATCATGAACGCATGTTGGACTTTGTCAAAAGTTTTTTCTGCATCTATTGAGATTATGATATAGTTTTTGTCTTTTGCTCTATGGATATGGTGTATAACATTTATTGATTTGTGTATATTGAACCATCCTTGCATTCCTCGAATAAATCATACTTGGTCATAGTGTATGATTTACTTTATGATTTGTTGCATTCTATTTGCTAGTATTTTATTTAGTATCTTTGCATCTGTGTTCATTAGGGAGATTGGTCTGTGATTTTCTTTCTTGGTTGGGTCTTTCTCTGGTCTTGGTAACAGTATAATACTTGCTTCCAGAAATGAGTTAGGGAGAATTGCTCCCATTTCAATTTCACTGAAGAGTTTGAGGAGTGTTGGCATTAAATCTTCTCTGAAATTTTTGTTGCATTCTGTTGTGAATCCATCAGGGCCTGGGCTTTTCTTTGTTGGTAAGTTTTTAATCATATTTTCAGTCTCATTAATTGATATTGGGTTGTTCATGATTTTTGTATCTTCTTGATTCAACTTTAGGAATTAATTAGCGAATAACCAAGAATCTGTCCATTTCTTCTGAGTTTTCTACCCTGAGGAAGTAAAGATTTTCAAAGTCGGTATTGATGATCTTTTCACCTTCTGTAGGATCTGTAGTGATTTCATCCTTTTCATTCCTTATTGAATGGATTTGCATTTTTTCCTTCCTTTTTTTGATAAGGTTGGCTAGGGGTTTATCAATTGTATTTATTCTTTCAAAGAACCAACTCTTTGATTCACTTATTTTTTGCAGTGTTTTCTTCACCTCAGTTGTATTCATTTCCATCTGGATCTTTATATTTTCCTCCCTTCTTTGGGCTTTGGGCTTGACTTGCTATTGTTTTTCTAAAAGTATGAGGTGCAACACTAGGCTATTTATTTGTTATCTTTCTGTTTTCCTTGTGTGTGAGTTCACTGCTATCAATTTCGCTTTCATTGCATCCCACAGATGCTGGTAACTTGTATCTACATTTTCATTTGTTTGTACATTTAAAAAAAAATTTCTTCTTCATTTTGCCTATGACCCATTGGTTGTTCAGGAGGCGGTCATTTAATTTCCAAGTGTTTGTGGAGCTTTTGGAGTTCCTTTTGTCATTAATTTCCAATTTCATTGCACTGTGGTCTGATAATATGCATGGGGTAATTTCAGTTCTTTTGCATTTAATTAGGTATGCTCTATGGTCTAGAATGTGGTCTATTTTAGAGAAAGTCCCATGTCCAGCTGAGAAAAGTGTATATTCTGATGTCTTCAGTTGGAACACTCTGTACATATATACTAAGTCCACTTGTTTGCACATTTGACTCAGACCTATAATTTCTTTGCTGATTTTTGTGTAGTTATCTCTTTGTGTCAAAGGGGTGTTGAGGTCCCATTACAATAGTGTTATCAATCATTTGGCTTTTCACGTCTGTTAAGATTTGTTTTATATACTTTGGTGTTCCCATATTTGCTGCACACATGTTTATGATCCTTGCCTCTTCCTCTTGCAGTTTTCCTCTAACAAGTATGTAGTGACTTTCATTATCACTTTTGGTTGTTTTTGGTTTGAAGTTTATGTTGTCTACAAACATAATAGCTACCCGTGATTTTTTCTGGGATCTTGTTCCATGAGAATTGTTTTCCATCCTTTGGCTTTCAGTCTATGGAATTCCTTTTGAATAAATTATGTTTCCTCTATATTTCATACCGTTGGATTTTGTTTCTTAATTTATTCTGTCGATCTATTTCTTTTGACCAATGAATTGAGGCCATTTACATTAATGGTTATAACTAATATGTTTTGGCTTATCATTGTGAGGTTATTTACTTGTGGTTGCTTTCCTACTTGTTCTTTTTAACTCTTTGCTCTGCTTAAGAGTTCCTTTATGTTGTTGTTGAAATTGTGCTCATTTTTTGTCTGCACAGAATATCTTTATGTACTCTTTGTAAGGTTGATTTGGTACTGAGGAAGTTCTTCAATTGTTCTTTGTTGTGGAAATATTTTATTCCTCCATTAAATTTCAAGGATATTTTTGTAGGATACATCAATCTTGGTTGGAAGCTGTTTTGTGTCAGGACCTGTAGTACTTTCCTCCAAGCTCTTCTCAATTGGATGATTTGTGTTGAGAAGTCTGTGAGTCTGATGGTCTTGCCTTTATAAGTGATCTGTTTCTTTTCTCTAGCGGCTTTTAATATTCTGTTCTTTGGCTGGTGATCTGGGATTTTGATTATTTTATGTCTGGGTGTAGTTTTATTTTGGTTATGACTAGTCAGATTTCTACATGCCTCATTTACTGTACATCAGAATCTTTTTCCATGGTTGGGCAATTTTCTGCTATTATTTCTGCAAATATTCTTTATATGTCATTTGTGTTGCCTCCTTCTGTTTAATTGACTCCTATTGGTCTTACATTATTACTCTTTGCCTCGTTTTCTGGCTGTTGAATTCATTTTTCCTGGTTCCTTGTTGATTTTAAGAGATCCTTTCTTTCATGAACGTTAGCTGCCTTGCTGTCTTCACCGTCTGAAATTCTGTTCAGCATCATTCAAGAAGTTTTGCCAGCACTCAGTGGAAATATGGATTCCCTGGATATCTCTTTGAATCTGTTTTATGCATTCTAATTCATTCCTATACTGTTCATTTAACATTTCAATAAGTTTCCTATGCTCATCTATTTTTTATATATGTCTTCTTTAGATGTTGAGCAATTCTTTCATTATTGTTGTCATTTCATTTTTTTCCTGAGAGATTATTTCTAATCTGGTGTCTTTCATGGCTGGATAGAGTTATTTCTTTACTTCCCTTGCAATCATTTCAGCAAATTCATGTTTGCTTTTACCAAGTTATCCTATGTCAGTGTCTCCTAGACTTGTTCTGAGTGGAGTGGAGTTCTGAGATTGCATTTTATTTCTTCATCTTTTCATGTGTAATGCCGCAGGCAGAGCACTCAATCTCCCTATTCCCTGGTAGCTCTATAATGGGCAGTGACTTTTAGCACAACATTTTAAGATAGACAAGCCTCAAAATGTGTCTTGAGAAACATCCTGGAGGGATTGTAAAGAGTTAACTTTGCAGTTCTGACTTTGTCCTGGAATTCTTCTCCTTGCCTGAATTGTTAAAGTATATATATCATTATGGCCAGAGCCTGACCTGGTCACATGGTGCAAGGTAAAC
>PVLD010018747.1:0-18751 GCA_004027595.1 Dinomys branickii | reverse complement strand
GGCCACCTTCTCTGGTAGGGAATGGGGGGCAATGACCGGTCCAAATTGTTCCTAAATTAAAATTAATTAAAACTCCATTTGTTCTGAATGAGTTTTTGGATCCCCTGCGGAGTTTGACCCGATTTCTGATTTTTGCCGCAACAGCTCATCAAAGCTCACTAGCATCCCTGCTTCTCTTAGTGGTCAGACTTGCCTCTCAGTGGCTGCTGAGATGTGATGCTTAGTCTGTGGTCTTCCAGCAGTTGGTGAAGTGTACCTTGTTCTCCCAGGTCTCGTCTGACTCAGCATCCCCTAGCAGCTCAGGGCATGCATATGCCCCAGAAGTTGGTTGCACTGCTTACATAATCACAGACCACTTGGTTCTGTATCTCCAGGAAGTTCAAGGTGTAGGCAGAGCACAGACATGAACCACAGGCTCAGCAGTTCATAGACTGTCTGATTCTGTGTCTGCAAGCAGCTTAAGCCATGGGCAGGAACCAGCCGTGGGCTACACTGGTGGTGATTGCACACTGGTTGTTTCTGTTACCTCCAGGAGGTCAAGGCAATCACAGAACCTAGAGGGAAACCATAGTGTAAGCAGTTCATGGATCCCCTGCTCTAGTACCTCAAGTGGTGCAGGTCACAAGCTAGGAGGGCCCAAATGTTAACATCAGTGTTACCGGTTTGTGGGCCTCCTGAGTCAGAATCTCTTGTCTGCACTGGATATACAGTGGGGAGGGGAGGAAGCAGAGACACAGACTGTAGTGGGGGAATGGTCATGGGTTGCCTGTACTGTTCACAGAAAGTAGATGGGTAATACCTGGTTCTATTGGTGTTCAGGTGTGAAAGATGATGTCAGCAGATCACAGACCACCTAATTCCATTTCTCCAGGCAGCTTGATGTGCACAGGAGCCAGATGTAGAGCCTGAACTGGTGGTGATCATGGACCACTTGTTTCTGTGACCTCCAGGAGGTCAGGGCATGAAAGCTCAGATGTGAACTGTGGTGTCAGCAGTTCATGGGCTGCTTTCTCCTAGTACCTTAGGCAGTGGGGGGCATGCACAGGGAAGGCCCAAACGCAAACCCCGGTGTTACTGGTTTGTGGGCATTCTGAGCTAGTGGTTTTCTTATATTTTAAGACATCCACTTTAGTTATAAAATAATGTTGGAGAAGACAGTGTAACATGCAGATTGTAGTGAACAAGGACATCTGTTTGTATTACCATGAATAATTGTGGTCTGAGCATTTCAAAGTCTTTGTCAGCAGAGAAGTGATTCCTAACTTACTTTACTAGGAGGTAAAAGCCTTATTTTTCACAGGTAGGTAACTCACATTGCTCTGTACAAAATAGGTCAAATAGGATCAGTCCTACACAGCATGCTTTAACAGACAATAAAACATGGTAACTGCTAGTGGCTTCTTGCGGGGTAGTGAACATCTTCAGCAATAATTTTCTTCCTTCACCTCAAAAATTTAATTTCTAAACTCTGATTCATGTCTTCAGAGCATAATTTCTAAGCATGGTTGTACACATCTATAATCCCAGCTACAGAGGCTGAAGCATGAAGATCACCAATTCAAGCTTAAGGTAGGCTATTTAGTAACCTCACAAGAACCTGTCTCAATACACTCACACATAAATACAGTAAGAAAAGAGCTGAGGATGTAGTTCAGTGGTCTCTGGTTTCAAAACCTAGTGGTAATAAAAAGAAACAAACCAGCAACCATGAAATGAATCAATATGCTCTCCAGTGAGGTAATTTTGACAGAGAAATTATAGATATTATTTCTAGGATTTATGAGACCCTCAATACTTTCTGTGTTGGAAATGAAGCGTTACTTTTTTAAAAAATTTATTTAATTTTTTTATTTTACAAATTTTAAAAGCAAAACAGTGATGACATTTCTTGAAGATAATTTTCATCAAAGAAAAAGAGAAATTTCATCTGTTACAATTTTCTATGTATGAGGAATTTGTGAAAAGACCATTTTGCTGACTGAATGTGACAACGGAACACAGCACAAGTAATCTACATTATTATGCAAATGTAATTTTTGATAAGATTAATTCTTATTTTATGACAATCAAAGGTTTTAACTTTATGCAGATATTTCTATTTTTATACCAAATAGAAAATAAAATATTTTCAACTCTATACACAGCATGTATATAAAAATTTCTTGTTTGTATGAAGAATTCTATTTTAAATGTTTGCAAGTACTTCAAAATTATGTAATGATTTTCTGTAAAATACTGTAAATTTGTAAACTGTATATAGTTTGTTATTATAAATATTAGTATAAATAAGCAGGATGAAAATATCCTCAGATGGTGTGGTAGATTGACAACTGATGGTCAACTTATAACACCCAGCTGAACCGAGTTAGTGTGGTGCTGAGTGTGGGAGGCCCATCCGAGAATTGTTGCTGGTAGCATAAGAGGCAGAACTGGAGAAGAAAAGCTGTTGGGTGCTGTTTGAAACTATAAGGAACTGTTGGTTCTCTTGGAGGAGCTTGTCATGTTTGTTTCCTGATGAACTTGGCTGTTCTTATCATACAAGGAACTCAGGGCCTTGGCGTCACTGAGAATGGCGTCAGTTCACTTTGGGGGAGCTCTGGTCCTCAGTCTGAGCATTGCTTCCTGGCTGTAGATGGCAAGATCGTGCACTGCTCAGTCTTCTGGAGAAGCTTGTCATATTGGCTTTCCTCATCATCACAGGAGCTGTGGTACCTTTTGGGGAAATTCTGGTTTTTACTTTGAGCATCGCTTCCTGGCTCCAGTGCAGATCCCTCAGGCTGCTAGCACAGATCCTTCATCCCACTGGCACAGACTTTCTAGCTTCCACTCCTGACTGGTGGGCTTTTGCAGAGCAGATCCATGAAACAGGCCTACATGAGACACAGTCGTGGGCTCCAGGCCTCCAACTGGACTCATGGGAGGCACTGTTATGGGCTCTAGGTCTTCAGCTGGACTCATGCAGCACATTGGCATGGGATCCAGCCCCTCAGCTGTATTCTTTGGTCTTCAGTGTGTGGCTCAATTTCTGCATTTTCTTGTATATGATTCTTTGGGTGACCATTATAAATAATCATATAAAATATATGTCCTGTGTTATGTTGTTCACCTTAACAATAACCCCAAATGACAGATGTTAATTTTACCAACAGTTCAACATAACAGTTCATATATAAAATTCTACGTGAAATAGTTATAATAATGAGGTAGTCAGAAATTAAAGACATACACTGGGACAAATGGAATTTGTGATGTAAAAAATACAGGGCATGAGAAACAGCAATAAATCTTAAAAGATGGAACTAAGACTCAGTGTATCCTTTGAGAAAAATCTAAGTAAATCAAATGCTGACATGAACATTTTTCACGTAAATCCAAAAATTTCTAATTTTAAATTACTTTTAATTATCACAAGGGAAAGATGACATTGTGTGAAATTATAAAATATGTTAGTTAAATAAAATTTAAACTAAACACTTTCCAAATTCAATGGGCCAAGTTATAACAGAGCATAGTATCCATATCTTTAAATTATTGAGTTACATATGAAGAGACAAGTTCTATATTTTTATCTAAGTGGGAAAACTTAGATTAACTAAGAAATGTCGTGAAAAGACTTTCTGGGATGACAAAAATGTTTTCTTCATTATTAGAGTAGTATTTGCACATGGGAAAGTATGTGAACATCTCATCCAACAGTGTAATCTATGAGTACATTTTCAAATATGCATTTGTCAAATACAATTGAAAAGCAAACATGTAAAGCATAGACATTACTACTTCAGTATAAACTGTGATCTCCTGAAAAGAAATAATCTCTGGAAATTTAACTCTACATCTTTGGCTGCTACATCTCAGAACTTATCCTTCAGTGAGACTCTTGCCATCATATAACCAGTGATTTGCCACTAATGCAGTGGAAATTAGGTCCATAGCTCTCTGGATCTCTCATCAAAGTGAGACTCGGAACACTCATCTCTCCTAACAGCCTCATCTACCGGGCATTTGCTCTCTACTGGTGCTATGTAAATAGTAGTTTTTCTTTCATAAAATACCAAAAAAATGTTCCAGAAAGAAAAAAATTACACAGAATTATGTATAGCTATTAAAAACTTTTAAAACTAAGGAAAAATTTTGGCAGACAATTCTCTTTTTTAAATATGTGTTAATCCTGATGACAATGATTTGTAGAAATATTCTTAGGTCAAACATATCAAAATTGACTAAAGCAGAGTAGAAAAACTAACCTATGAATACTACAAAATTTGTTTCAGTGGCTATGACCTCTGTGGAGCATTTCTAAAGAGAATCCCCTACATATCCAATTTTGAATATTTTTTCATTAACAGAATGTTACAAACACATTGCTCCTCATCTCAATATGGTCTCAATGGACATACGCTTGCCTTTCAAAAGTAATAGTCAATTTAAAAAATCTAGACTACTTCTGGAATATGATGGACAGACCCCCAAGAGACTTTCTCAATCTATTGATCAAGTATCTTTAAATTACTGCAGCAAATGCAGTGAGAAAGGCCCTCTCGTCTTTTGTCCCCTTCCCTTTTCACGTCCCGTGTCCCTCTCCTCCTTTTCTCCTTTCCCTCACCCTACCCCTCTGAGATTTTGTAGCAGTTGCCAAGAAAGGATATTATTCTTCTTTTTCAAAGATCAGAATGCTCACTATAAAATGTACATGGTTTACAAGGAAGAAAAACATTTGTTTCCGATATTTGGCCCAAGAACACACCTACAAGTGATATAGTGTCCAAAAGCAGAACATCATCACTACCTGTACTTACAGAGTAAGTCAGGAGGGCAGGTTATTAAACTACTACCAATATTTGTGTTCGTGCTTGAAATGCTGGGAGCACAGCAGATTGTTTCAACATTGACTCCTTTCAAGGCACATTAGAGTGTGTAGAACTTGTGGACATGTCCTTTACCTAATAGGATTCTGTAGTAATTTACATTGACGTAGTTATTTGGCTACATAGAGCAATGAAATCAGAACAGAAACTGTTAGAACATATGGAACTCTGAATTGCTGTCATTTACAGTTCCATCATGCAAAACAGGAGCTCTGTGTTTACTTATCTATGCTGTTTTCTAACAGTGCTTTTGCGGGCAGAAAAACTTTATATAAGTGACACAACTTTCTGTCTAGGAATAGTATTAAAACGGAAATAAATATACTTTCTCTTGACAAAGTTTGTTGATTCTTTAAAGAATAAATACATAAATAAGTTAGGTGATGTTATTTATTGACAAAAAAAGAAAAAGATATTATTTATTGACAGTTTCACTTAATTCTTTATCTAGAATCATTTAACTACAGGTAACATAACTCCAAAATATTTTCCTGAACAGAGCCCATGGCTATAGGAAGTTACTTTTTCTGCATAGAAAAAATTCTGTTTCTGCTAATTTGAAAGATTATAAGTCACAAAGTTTTACAGGATTTTATAAATTTGTAAGATTATTACCCTTGATATGATTTAATGTATCATATCTGTCATTAGAATATTTAATTCTCTTGTAATTATTGTTTGTATAATTATTATATTAATTACATCTATTTCATTTGTTTAGAGAAAAACTGTTATGCTTTGGGGTTAATGAATTGATAAATTGATATTAATGAAGAAATACTGGGAAAGCCACATAGATTGATTAACTCAGATAACTCATTGCTGAATGAACTGGCAGTAAAAGGACACAGAATCTATTAATTTTTACACTGTTCTGAGTCATTTCACCTGCTTGCCCTTTCTGTAAATATATTATAATATAACTTATTTGTCTTTTTGAGA
Organism: Dinomys branickii; assembly: GCA_004027595.1. Taxonomy (NCBI): domain Eukaryota; kingdom Metazoa; phylum Chordata; class Mammalia; order Rodentia; family Dinomyidae; genus Dinomys; species Dinomys branickii. The sequence goes on along the minus strand of PVLD010018747.1, from coordinate 12,944 downwards.
GAGGATTTTTACTGTGCTGTTCAGGTTGACTTTGAACTCTCTTTGTAGCCCACACTGACCTTGAAATCACAGTGATCCTTCTTGCTCAGACTTCTAAGCGCTCGAATTATAGGCATGTGCCACTGCACCTGGCATATCATCAATTTTAAAATGTCTGATGCAGCTGAAATATATTTTATAACTGATATTTTATTTTTGTGGCATAAGCATGATACTTACTACTTAGGTAATTATACCATTAAAATTGAAGCTTTGAAAAAAATGAAAATATATTATATTAATGGTATTAATAGCATCATAAATGTCAAAACTTTTGGCTTAGGTTATTTGAATAATTACTAAGTAATATGAATAAAACTTATGCTTCTTGCATAATGATATTTATAGAACTTTATATTATTATCTGCTATCCAAATGATATGAGGCTGAATAGAAATAAAACATACTGATATTATTTCAATTTACTACATCCCAAATGCACTATTTCATCATGTTTCATATATATATACATGTATATATATATGAATTAGTTGACTTACAGAAATTATTTAAATTTCAGCTTTAAACCTATACATATGAAATATTACAATTGAATAAAATATGAGAACAAATACAACCTTCTTAAAAGTTATTTTCCTTGAAAGTGGTCTTTACTTGTAGGGCACTTATAACTCACATTTAATTGTAGTTGTCAGTTTTCATTTCTTCATCTCAATTCCCATTTTTGATATGTTTATTTTTCTTTTGCACATCTTATATCCCCATACTAATAACTTTGGCATCCATTCCTCATACCTAGTGAAGGAGTACTTGGAATGTCAACTTGGGGATGTAACAGTCTATGATTTGATTTGATGATTACCCATTGCACATATACCAAATTAAGAACTATACAGTACTACACAGAAATGCTCAAACATACCATTTCATAAAAAATTTTAAAAAGAATAAATGGACCAGGTAAAAACTCACACTATTCTGAAAAATATATATTTCTTACCTAAGTATATATCTTTGCAAACACCCACAAAAAATGTCTGTCTGGTGAATTCTGAGCTAAGCTAAACATCTACTTTGAGAAGTTGAAGTTTCTTTCCGGTGTTTTTATTTTGATGAACATTAAATGCGACTGAAGGTCAGATATTCCTCATAATTAAAAAATATGCGGGTTCCTCATTGTAAGTTAGAGAGTGAGTAGCATAGTTTTTCCTTGTATTTTACTAAAATATGTAAGTCACCAGATGTTTGTTGAATTCCTATTAAAATCATAAATCTTTCACATTTAAAAAATGTAAACTCTACAGTAAAACTCATGTAATGACATTACATAAGAGACATACACAAATATTTGAAAATAATGAATTAAAACAACATAATAAATGAAACAATATGACAACTCAAATAATTAGTTTACTGATTTAGATATTTAATTAAGAACTGTTCAATTTTTTTACTTGATAATTATGTCTTTGTGTTGTTCAATGTTTAAACTCTTACATGTTTGCATGATTTAGAAATCTTTACTTCCCTTAAGACATGTGGAAATGTAAGTAGTATAATGTTGACATATATGGGAAAGACTTCTTTTCACTTTTCTACTGATGCATTATTTTTCTTATCACTTTTCTTCTGACATATATCTATTTAAAATATTTTAATTTCAATCTCAAAATTCAGTCACATTTTCAATGCTATTAAAAGGGAGCAACACTTAATTTTTAATTCATAATATTTGAAATAAAAAATGTAAAACTTCATATAAACAGATACACATTTCAACTGCAAGACCTAAGAATAAATGTATTACATAACTCTGTGTTGTTAACCAAGAATAAGTTTGACCTAGTAAAGAACAAGTAAATATGTAATATTATATATAAACATGAGCATTATATATTACATCCACCATAATATATAGGGTTAGTTAGGATTGCAATCTTGAAAAATGTACATTCAAGCAATTCTGTCCCCACGAGTTGCTGACACTGCAGTTCAGGTCTGGGCTTCACTTGTGCCCTGACCTCCTGGAGGTCGTAGACTCAGCCAGTCTGTATCCACTGTTGGTGTGGCCCATGTCTGGATCCCATGTCCCTCCTTAACTGACTGGAAACACAGAATCAGGTGGTGCACAAACTGTTTACCCTTCAGTTCATGTCTCCATTTTGCCTGTACTCTGGACTGCCTGGATCACAGGAGCACTAGTCCGGGACTGCGCCATGCGTGCAACTGGATTCTGTATCATACACATGCTATAACCTATGAACTATGAGGGATCACTGGATCAGATGGTCTGCCATCAACTGACATCACAGTTCATGTCTGAGACGTGAGAGAACTAGGTACACTTCACCACTTACCAGAAGACCCCAGAATAAGCAGCACATCTCAGTGAATACTGAGGGGACGGCTTGACCAGCAGGACAACTAAGGCCACTAGAAATCTTTGCTTAAATTGCAGAAAGAGGGAGACTGAGAATTCTGCTCCAACGTCAGGCATGACAAGGCAAAGGTCTAAAACAAAATCTCAGAACTCCACCTCACTCAGAACAAGTCCAGGAGACATTGACAGGAGAACTTGGTAAACATTCACCTGAAATTGCAGAAATGATTGCAATGGAAGTAAAGAAACAACTCCGTCAGGCCATACAAGAGATCAGACAAGAAATCTCTCAAACAAAAAATGAAATGACAATAAAAATGAAAAATATGCTCCACACATCTAGAGAATAAACAGATAAAGAAATAGATTAACAGTTGGAACAGATGAAAACATTACATGAGCAATTTAGGAATGAATCAGAATTCATGCAACAGATGCAAAGAGATTTCTAGGAAATCAAACTTCCATTCAAAGCCTACAAAATCACTTGAATGAAGCAGAAGATAGAATGTGAGATCTTGAAGACAGCATGGCAGCTAGTGATCGTGAAAGGAAGAATCTCTTGAAATCCACAAGGATCTAGGAAAAATAAATCCAAGAGCTGGAAGATGAGACAAAGAGAAATAATGTCAGACTAATAGGAGTCAATGAAACAGCAGTAGGTGACACAAATGACATGAAAAGAATATTTGCAGAAATAGTAGCAGAAATTTTCCCGAGCATGGAAACATATAGTTAATGAGGCACACAGAACTCTTACTAGTCATAACCATAATAAAACTACACTCAGACATTTAATAATCAAGATCCCAGATCTCCAGCAAAAGAACAGAATATTAAAAGCTGCTAGGTAAAAGAAACAGATCACCTATAAAGGAAAGCCCATCAGAATAATAGCAGACTTCTCAATACAAACCATCCAATTGAGAAGAGCTTGGAGCAGAGTATTACAGGACCTAAGACAAAACAGCTTCCAAACAAGATTGGTGTATTCTGCCAAACTATCCTTCAAGTTTAATGGAGAAATAAAGAATTTCCACAACAAAGAGCAACTAAAGAACTTCACGAGTGCCAAACCATCCTTACCAAAAGTACTAAAATACATTCTAGACAGAGAAGAAAATGACCACAATTTCAAGAACAACAATAGAAAGGAACCCTGAAGAAGACAAAGAAATTAAACAGATAGAAAAAGAAACAAAAAGCAAGTAAATAACATGACAATGATAAGCCAATGCATATCAATTATAATCATAAATATAAATGCCCTCAATCCACCAGTCAAAAGAAACAGACTGGTAGAATTGATTAAGAAACAAAAATCCAACGATATGCTGTATACAACACACACATTTTACCCAAAAGGAAAACCATAGACTAAAAGCCAAAGGATGGAAAACAATCCTCCATGCAACAGGATCCCCCCAAAAAGCAGGAGTAGCTATGATGTTTGCAGACAATGTAAACTTAAAACTGAGAACAATCAAAAGAGATAAAGATAAAGAAGGTCATTACATACTTGTTAGGGAAAAACTGCAAGAGGATGAGATAACAATTATAAACATGTATGCACCAAATATTGGAGCAACCATCTGCATAAGACAAATCTTAACAGACATAAAAACCCATATAATTAATAACACTATTGTAATAGGGGACCTCAACACCCCTTTGGCACAAAAATGTCAATTGGACAAGAAATCAGCAATCAAATAACAGCTCTGAACCAAGGTGGGAAAACAATGGACTTAGTAGATGTATACAGAATGTTCAATGGCAGAACCTCATAGTGCACATTCTTCTCAGTTGCATGAGACTTTCTTTGAAATAGACCACATTACAGCCCATAGAGCATACCTACCTAAATGCAAAAGCATAGAATTATGCCGTATATATTACCAGACCACAGTGCAATGAAATTGGAAATTAATCACAAAAGGAACTCCAAAAACTCCATGAACACTTGGAAATTAGAAAACAACCTTATGAACAATCAATGAGTCATAGAAGAAATTAAAGAAGAAATTTTTAAAAACCTACAAACAAATGAAAATGTAGATATAAATTACCAGCATATGTGGGATAAAATGAAAGCAGTCCTCAGAGGGAAATTTATAGCAGTGAACTCACATATAAGGAAAACATAAAGAGAATAAATAAATAGCCTAATGCTTCACCTCAAACTTTTAGAAAAAAAAGACTAAGTCAAGGACAAAGCCCACAGAAGGGAGGAGATCACACAGATCAAGGCAGAAATTAATGCAATTGAGATACAGAAAATCCTACAAAAATAAGTGAATCAGGGAGTTGGTTCTTTGAAAGCATCAATAAAATTGATAAACCCCTAGCCAACCTTATCAAAAAAAGAAAGAACTCAAATTCATGTAAAAAGGAATGAAAAGGATGAAATTACTATAGATTCTACAGAAATTCAGAAGACCATTAATACCTACTTTGAAAATCTTTACTCCAATAGGGTAGAAAACTCGGAAGAAATGGACAGATTCCTAGATAGGTATGAATTACCGAGATCGAGTCAAGAATACATAAAAATCCTGAACAACCCAATATCAATTAATGAGATGGAAAAGGTGATTCAAAACTTACTGGCAAAAAACAGCCCAGGACCTCCTGGAATCATAGTGGAATTTTAAAAGAAATTGATACCAACACTCCTCAAACTCTGAAAAAGGAAGCAATTTTCCATATCTCATTTCTGGAGGCAAGTATTATACTAATAGTAAAACCAGAGAAAGACCAACGAAGAAAGAGAACTACAGACCAATCTCCCTAACGAACATAGATGCAAAGATATTCAATAGAACACTAGCTTATAGAATGCAGCAAATCATCGAGAAAGTCATACACCATGACCAAGTTGGATTCGTTCCTGCAATGCAGGGATGGTTCAATATTCACAAATCAATTAATGTTATATGCCATATATAACATCTGAGCCAAACACAAAACCTTCTGATAATCTCAATAAATGCAGAAAAAGCTTTTGACAAAGTCCAACATGCATTCATGATAAAAACACTACAGAAAAATAGGAACAGATGGCCTTTACCTCAACCTGATCAAAGCCATCTACGAGAAATGAACAGCCAACATCATACTAAATGGACAAAAGATAAAACCTCTCACTTTAAAATGATGAGCAAGACAAGAATGTCTGCTGTCACCACTCCTCTTCTCCATAGTTCTGGAAGCAGTAGCCAGAGCAATTAGACAAGAGAGAGAAATAAAAGGAATAAGGGTAGGAGAGGAAAAAGTAAAACCATTATTATTTGCAGATGACGTACTTTACATGGAAGATGCCAAAAACTCTACAAGAAGACTCCTTCAATTAATCAACAAATTCAGCAGAGCAGCTGGATACAAAGTCAACACCCAAAATTCAATAGCATTCCTATACACAAACAACAAACAGACTGAGAGAGAAATTAAGGAAACCATAACTTTCACAACAGCATCCAAGAAACTGAAATATTTAGGAATCAATCTAACAAAAGAAGTAAAAAATCTATCCAGTGAAAACTGCAGCACTCTGCAAAAAAAAAAGATCAAAGAGGAGTTCAATAAATGGAAAATTATTCCTTGCTCAAGGATAGGAATAACAAACATTGTGAAAATGGCCATACTACCAAAATTGTTGTACAGATTCAATGCAATTTCCATTAAACTACCATTAGCATACCTCACAGATCTGGAGAAAATATTTCTTAAATTCATCTGGACCCGCAAGAGCCCTAGAATAGTAAAAGCAATCCTGGGCAACAAGGACAAGTAAGGTGGAATTACAATCCCTGACCTGAAATTATACTACAATGCTACTGTAATAAAGTCAACATGATACTAGCTACAAAGCAGACCAGAAGATCAATGGAACAGACTGGAAGACATAGACACAACCACAAACACACTCAGCCACCTCATCTTTGATAAATGGGCCAAACAAACTCATCAGAAGAACGATAGCCTCTTTAATAAATGGTGCTGGTAAAATTGGTTTGCCACCTACCAAAGATTGAAAATAGACCCAAGTCTATCACCATGCACCAAACTCAAGTCTAACTGGATCACAGATGTAAATATTGAAACTGAGATACTAAATCTATTGGAAAAGAAAGGAAACCTTGAAGTCATAGTGGTAAGCAGAGAGTTCATGAACAAAAACCAAATTGCCCAGGAAATACTTCAAAGAATGAACAACTGGGATCTTATCCTACTGAAAAGTTTTGGCACGTCTATGTAATTCACCAGCAGAGTAAAAAGAAAACCCACAAATTGGGAAAAAAATTTAGCTGACTGTCCCTGGGACAAAGGTCTTCGATCTAGAACATATAAAGAATATGTTTATCATCCCCTCCAAACTCAATGACCTAATAAAAAAATGGACAGCTGAAATGAATATGCATTTCTCATATAAAGAAACACAAATGGCAAAAAAATACATGAAAAAATGTTCAACATCATTAGTCATTCATGAAATACAAATTCAGACAATACTGATATTTCACCTCACCCCAGTAAGAATGGCTATCATTAAGAAATCAACCAAGAACAAATGCTGGCAAGGCTGTCGAGAAATAGGAACTCTTCTCCACTGCTTGTGAGAATGCAGACTGATGAAAACACTGTGGAAATCAGTTTGGAGATTCCTCAGCAAACTAGTTGTAGAGGTCCCATTCAACCCAGCTATTCCCTTTCTGGATACTTTCCCAGAAGATCTAAAGACACCATATCAGAGTGACATATGTGCACCCATGTTCATAGCAGCACAATTTGTAACTGCTAAATTGTGGAAGCAACCCAAATGTCCATCCACTGAGAACTGCATAAAAAAATTGTGGTACCTTTATATAATGGAATATTACTCAGCTATAAAGAAAACCTTGGGACTTTTATAGTAAATGACCCCAACCAGAGATCATACTCATAAGTGAAATAAATCAGACCTCCATGTGTAAGCAACATATTGTTTCACTAGTGTAAGAACCTGAAAGAGTGAACACAAACTAGGAGGTATGATAGACATTGTGAAATGCAAGGAAAATGCTCAAAAGTAAAGGACACCTGGAGTGTGGGAAAGAGAAGGGAAAGAGGGGAAATTATGTATGTATGTGTATACAGGATAGCTAACAGTTGTACTACTGTCTTATATTGCTTGACTCAGAGGAACAGTTAATGACCACTTGTTTGATAAATCTTGCATGTCCCTACTTGTTTTCCTGAGAAACTACCTTGAGGATATCTATAGCAATGCAACAACCATCGTTCATCTCCTACCACTCTGTCTGTAACTCTGTACTGTTTGTATTGTTCTTATGCTGTTTTGTAAACGGATGTCTGTTAATATGTTTTCCTTCTTTTATTTTTAAAATAAATAAAAAATGTGAAAAAAAGCAGTACTGAAAATATATTTCAAGGGTTTTTTTTTGAATGATGACTGACTTTATGCTTTAAACTTCAGTGAGAGTTAAAATTACATTTCTTGTTAGAAATTATGATAGCTTTTGGCAAAGGTCACACTGCCTTGTAAAGGAGGTATTGGATATAGTCTAAGTCACCGGGTACATAGGAAAAAGAGATTCAGTGTAAAGTTCATCAGGTATATATAGTATTTCAAAGGTCAACTCAAACATGGGGACATGCCAATGTGCAGCCAGTTCAAAGGTTCACCTATAGACCTGCCTGAGGTCTGAAACCAGTGGCCTCCCAATTCTAATTTAAGTTCCCTGGGAACTTCACATTACCAAAAAGAAAGGATGAAATATGATTATTCTTAATATTTATATTAATCAGTGACCTTTTTGAGTGTCAACTGACATTTGAATAACCCAATAAAATATTGGATCACATTAATCTTACAATAAATAGTGGTAAAAATGTACACATAAGGTCAGGACTATAGCTCAATGGCACAGCACCTGCCTGGCGAGCACAAGGTCCTGAGCTCGATTGCCAGTACCAAAAAGAAAAAATGCACACATGGCCCTTGTCTATGACTAGACAGCAGAGTAATATGCTTGCAATGAGGAGCCCAAAGCGATTATAGAAATCTGTCAGTGATATGACAGGGCAGGCAAATATCTCAAGTTCTTTGGCTTTGGATGTGTACATTAATTTGATTAAAGACAGATACACAACTGAGTTTCACAACCACACAATTGAGTTGCACAAGCAAATGAGATCTAAATAGGCAGACAGGAGATTGAGCTCTACATGCAGGTGATAAGAGTTCCCCTGAGGAGTGACTCTTTCCAGCATGGAAAATCCTACTCAAAGGGGAATTTCATAAATGCAAATTTACTTTACAAAAGGTAAAATTTTTATTTCATTCTAGAGAATTAGAACAAGTGAAGAGCTTCTCGTGCATCTTCTGCTTTTCATTGCCTGTACCTCAAAAAATCAATATTCAAAATGGACATATTTCATTACTCTTCAGCACTGTCAACATTTTCAAAGGACTTGGACGAAACAGGACAACTAAGCAATGATTTCAGTTAGAATTGACTTAGTGGAAACAGACAACTAAAGTGGTATGAGTGAGCATTTCACACATCTCTCCACTGTCTGTCTCCCAAGCTAGGCACTTGGATACGTCTTCATCTCTCTAGTCTCTTTGAAACCAAGGCAAAGTACCTGGATTTCTCCCTGATGGGATGAGATCTAGATTTAGAAGAATACAGAAGAATGTTAAAAAATCATTTTTACCATTTGTAACCAAAACTAGCTAAGACCTGGACAGGTGTAGGAAAATTACTCAAATTTATTTTCAGAAATTGCCTCCAAAATCTACTCTACAGTCCTTTATACTGGTTTTGAAAGATTGCACATATGCAGACTAAAGCCAGCTCCCCTGGTGAAGAATCCTTTTGACTACATAAGTTCACTTCTGTCAAGAATAATATAACTTTCTAAAACAAGCACATTATCTGTGAAGAGGCACAAGGACCATCTTCACCTGTGTGTAAGAATTCTAAAACTTCTCCTCAGCATTCAGTCAACAAACACCTTTTCCTCTTGCCCTTTCTGTAAACTCTGCCTGCTAATAGTGGGCTAGAAAGACAGAGTTGAGGCTATTAAAAATCTCCTGTGTCCTTTAAATCTAGCTTTCAACAAAAAAGGTTATTTTTGCAAAAACTTGGTGCCATAATATTGGCTTTTGTGTAAATGAGGCATCCACCCTCACTCAGTACCTTTGTTTGGTTAACCTTGAATTAATATAAGCTGCCCCAGGCTAAAAAAAAAAAAAAAACTTGAAGTCTAGTGTCTGTCACACGACAACCAGCAAGAGGACAAGGTTTAGAAAACTTCTATATGACTTCAGCAAGTTTGTTAATAACTTAACATTAAAATCAACCCTATAGATGTTCTTCCTCCCCATTCAATTATAAGTTCATAAGCAACATGAATTGGAAATCTTTTTCAAAGTTTAACATTCAACTCTATGTTACTTGTATTTTTTTCTCTCATTGGTTATTGAGTTGGGGATATATTTAATTAAATAATTATACCTTAATTTCTTCTAGATTTTCATTTCTTAGAAAGGAAAAGGATTTTTAATCTCTTCATTATGTTTGAAAAATCATTGTTATGGTTTGTGTCCGCACGTCTCCCCAAATCCTCATGCAGTTATGCAGTGGCTTTCAGAGTTTATGACTGATCCATGATCCAGTGCTGGGATTGTGGGTGTGAGAGCTATACCCTAGGGCGGATAGTTTGTATATGTAAGGGAGAGAAAGAGGCTGCTCGCTACCACTCCTGCTACTATTCCTCCCTTCTTGCACTTGTTCCTTTGCTGTGTACCACTGCCATGAACTGTAGCCCTCTGCCATGTGCCCCTGTGCCTCAGAACCAGCCAAGTATGGACTGAAACCTCCACAAACTGTAAGCTAAATAAACCTTTCCTTCCTTCATTTTGGGTGTTGGGTATTTTGTCTCAGCAACAAGAAAAGAGTAACCAAGAAAATCATGTCACAACTAAATAAAAAGCAATTGTTGGCATGAAAAATCCTTTTCTGTCACCATGTTCTTTGCCGCTGTACATGCAGCAAAAGACAGACTAACAAGAGTAAAGCACACACATTTATTTTATATAAATTTTGGGGACACTGGAGCCTTAAGAAAAAGATGTAAATAAATCTAAATATTTTTATATATTAGATTTAATAAACAATGAAAATAATGCAAAAATATGGTAGTATTACCAGGATTCTGTGGTGCTGGGGGCTCCTATGGAGATTCTTTCTAGGATCTTGTTGACCCAAACAAAGAATTGTCCAAGGCAAGTGAGAAATATAGTAAGGTTTTACATTTGTTAAAAGTATTAAAGGTAGGAAAAGAAATACATTCTGCAGAATGAGAGTGGGCCAATTAAAGGTAAGTACAGAGATATTCCCAACAGACTGTAGAGTTTACAGAGGCCAGGAGAAGGGACCACCATCTTTGTATCCCCAATCCTCAGGCTGAGATCAGATCTAAGTCGTCCTGTTGAAAACCTGTTTGTTCTTATATCAGAGGAACTGAAGATAGCATTTTCCAAATGGCCCCAGATAGAGGGCTTAAAAACTATCTCTACTCAGCGCTGGATGTCTGTGATTCACATGTCATCTCTTCTTGCCTGCTCCTTGCCAGGCCGTAATCTCCTGCCTCAGTAGAACCAGAAAGGGTGTGACGTATGAGCAGTAAACTAAGAGAATGATAACAAGGTCTATTCGTTGAGATTTCTCTGTCCTTAAAAATAAGAATGGTCCTTTCACTAGGTATAGGGATGGTACCCCTTTGAGGATTTTATAAACTACTTCAGAGGAATATCAGAGATTCATTCTAATCCTAACCATTTCTCAAACTCCATCAGCTTAAAATATGGGGTTGTGGATGTAGCTCAGGATCAGAATGTTTGTGTAGCAAGTACAAGGCCCTAAGTTCAATCACCAATACCACAAAAACATTTAATATGCATTTCAAAATTTTCTGTTTTGAGATAGCATGTCCTGAATCTCACTACATTATTCTTTTTGAATAATAATAATTAGTACTTTCTAAAAAATTCCTATGTGTCAGTATCATGCTAAATCTATTGTCATATATATTTCTGATTTTTTTTTATTTCTGATTGCAGTATGATAAAGGTCATTATTTTGTTGTCCCCTTTTATATATGAGATGAAATGAATGCAAAGGAAGCATTGAAGTTGAAAATTGTCCAAAAATGTCATGCCAAGTAATGAAGAATTAAATTTTGACTCACTTTAAGCCTACATGCATAATTACATGTGTATCCATTTCCTCTGAAAATAGTATTTCAGAAAGAGCAGCTATGCATATTAGTTCAAATGATCTCCCTTAAACAGACACTAGTCTTTCATCTTATTGATCTGTTTGATGAGGTTCTTGTGTCTCTTTAGATGAACTTTATACTGTGATTACTAACTTACTTAGGATATGCATCTATCTAACTATTGTACTTTCATTTGTTGATTGTTCGTTTTAACATAATGGAATGAACATGTGAATCAGTAGCATGCAACCCTTGCTTTTTTGTTTGGATTTTCTCAAATGTTATGTCCATGAACTTCTTATAAGTAGCTTTTTCCCTCACTATGTTACTTCATTGGTATTTAACATCTCTTCTTTTTAAGATATCAGTTATTGCTTTATTTTAAAGAAGTCTTATTATATATTGAACTGTTAATAGAGCAAAGGATTTAGTTCATTTTCTGTTTGTTTGCTTTCAGTGCTAGGAACTGAATCCAGAGCCTTCATGAAGAGTGGTATCCCTAGCTCGATATTTTTTGTGCTTGAGACAGTATCTTGATAAGTCAGTGAATTGCACAGGGTGTGCTCATCCTCTTGCCTCAGCCTCCCTGAGGTAGGGATTGCAGGCATGCACACCCACAACCCAGGACGGTAAAAGCATTTCATACCTTTAGCACCCACCTACTTATCTTAAAGAATTTTTTCATTTCTTTTTTTAATCTCATTTTTTCTGTCATTCCAAAAGGTTCTCAAAAATTCCTTTGTAAAAACAAAACAGAGAAGTTTAAACAGCAGTTTCATAAATGATATACACTTTTGCAATGGTGTGAGGAAAAAGCAATAATTGGTTTTAATTTTATCACAGTGAAAGGTTTTCAAGTTATTATTCACAGGCTTCAAAACTTGGCGCTTAGATTTCAAACAACACTTTGTACCACTCTCCAAAATTGTGAAGTGTCATATGTTCACCATAGAGTTGTCAAATCACTGTGTGCTAAATACTGTCATGACAGGAAAAATGTCAAAATAGGCTACTAATTAAATACATCCAATAATGCAGTAAAAATAATCTGAAATCTTTGTAATAAAAATATCATCAATTTACTCTAACTAAATAAATGGCATTATTATATTTCACTGAATGCTTATCCAAATGCAGCCAATAGAAATGAGAACAACAACAAACTACTTTTTTTTTTTTTGCGGTACTGGGGATCGAACTCAGGACCCTGCGCTTGCTAGGCAAGCACTTATTCCACTGAGCTATATCCCCAGCCCTTTGTTTTTTTTTTTTTTTT
>PVLD010018746.1:0-38195 GCA_004027595.1 Dinomys branickii | reverse complement strand
GGGAGGTTCTCTCTCTGCTGCCTACCCGGTTGCCATGGGTTCATACAAGGTTCATATATGCAAGCAGTATGGAGACACTCTTGTTGCTCGTATTAGTAGTTTGGGGTGAGTCCTGAAGCCTGTGGACTCGTCCCATTGCTGTCAGGAAGAGGTGGTGATTGCGCAGGCCGCCGAGGCTCAAGGTGCTCACAGAGGGCGTTCAGGGTGGGAGCTGAAGCCCAGTAACTCAGTTCGTGCTTCCTGCTTGATGTTGGAGTGAGAAGGGCGTGGGGCTGTGTGAGCCACCTCCATCTGCAGCTCTCTCTTGCTGTTGTGCTCCAGTTCCCGTTTGTTCCTTGGCTGGATCCCTGGGAGTTGCTGTGGCTCTGATGTCGCTGCTGATGCACCCCACCGCTCCCCACTGGCAGCCGCCCACACAGTGGAGAGGCAGGAGGCCACAGCCTCAAGGTAGTTGTCATTTCTTCTTCATTGGTAGAAAAATTTCCCTTGTTCAAATTTTAAGAAAAGAAACAGTAAAACAGTTTTCTTTTCTTTAAACAGAGCAAAAGACTACTCTTCATACAAAACACATCATATCTTTACTGAGTATTATAGGTCATGAATAGCATTGGTAAATATGCTGTATTAAAAGAGTTGAAAATGAATGAGAAGATGGTCATGCGAAAAGTTTCAGAAATTATTTTTAAAATATTTTAAACTTCTAAGAAACCAGAGGAGTCATATTCTAAAAGTGTCAAGATACTGTTTTATTTTGAATTAAATAGATTAAGTAGTTTGAAATATTTACTACTGAACAACCTGAATAATTATTTCTAAATTTAGTTCATATAAATGTTCAAAATTCTTTCCTCTAATCTACATATAAATGAACTAAATCCCTGGATTGTTTTGAATTCTTTGGTGGCACCAAAATTGTCACTGTTTGATTCAGTAAAAAAAAAAAACCTCCAAGAAATCAATGACGTGTACAAGTGGCTAAATGAGTGAATAGTTTTACATTTTAATTGATTTGATATTATTTTAAGTCAGAGCTTGGATTTCATTAGAAAGAGTCAAGATGGTTACAGTAAAAGAAATAGGCTAAATATTTGGATTCGTCTCAGATATTTTCTATAGCTTTCTAAGAGTTTGGTTTAATTTCTAAACCTCCTATCTGTAAAGAAAGAGCAGATAAAATAAATATATAAAATAAAACAATACACATAAAAAAGAATTTAAATTTAAAATATAGAAAATTTGTTTGCTGTAATCACCTATTTTTCTGAATTAGTTTCACAAAAATTTTCTAATCATTCCCTTTCACAATATGTTTCCAATCATTCTTTTTCCACACTTTCATTCTGGGAAATAATTATTAAACTTACATATTTTACAAATAATAAATACAAACTTACAAATAATATATTACAAACTTACAGATAATATATTAAACTTACATATTTTTTCTTTGTTAACACTGCCAATTTAATGGAGCTCCTAAGATACTAACCTTTGATATTTACACATGGAATCATGTAAGGTATTACTTTTGCTTTGTTCATCTTAGAGAGAAAAAATTATGTTTTATATCTATGGGAACTTTGCAAATGGATGGTGACAAACATTTTTCTGGCAGTGAGGAAGGCAGTATCGTTTTCTGTAATTTCTTGAGGCATGTGGAATCTACAATGAGGTTTTTAGAAATGCTTCTGGAAGCATTGCTTTGTGAATTCATTAATTCATTGATTTATAATTTTATCGTGTAATATTTAAGATCTATAAAATGTGCAATATTTTTATAACTTACAATAAAAAGCACTATCATAAACAATGGTGAACACTCCCCTGGGGCTGGCGGTGAGTGGGTGTGTACCTTAGCATCTGCTCAGGCCACTTCTGGCTGTTTTTGTTTTAATTGACTTAGGTTTATATCCTGTTTGTGAAATGTTTTTGTTGTCTCCATCAGCATCATCCAACATTTGAACAAGGTTATCGTCAGTACCTTGAGTATATCTCTTTGCTCCCTTCCTATTCCAATCACCTTACCTAGAAGTAGCTACTATCCAGAGTTACATTTTCTTTTTCTGCTTTAAAAAATCTTTTACAACATATGTGCACATCTCCAAACACTATATTTCATTTTCTTGTTTTGAGTTTTATAAAAATTGTAAATTTCATATACATTGATTTGCAGCCTGCCATGGTCACCCAGTGCCTAGGATTCACTAAGGCTGTTCTGCTTAGTAGCTTGTTCTTTTCATAGTGCTCTGAAATACAGCCTCTGCCATAAAGCACATCTCCTTATACTTCACAATCTTTTGGGGTCTTACTGTTCTAATTCCATGGGATCAAATTTTCTCTCAAAATTCTCTACTCTAATATCACTTTGCTATAACTATTATTTGTAAGAGTTAGTATCTAGTCATCCAGGACTTCCATTCTGCGCTGATTTCCTCAGGAGAATCTAGGCAGTCCTTGAGCTTTTGTTCTTATGTAAAAATTTCAGGATTAGTTTCTAAAGTAACTTGAAAAAAGTTGAAATGTGGTTGAGGTTACACTCAACCCAAAAATAATTTTGAGGGAAATTGATACTTTATACAATTTAAAGGTCATCAGGAAATATTTATGAAAAGATTTATTACAAGGAATTGGCTTACAGGTTATTTGGCTGGCTAGATAAATCCTAACTCACAGGGCAGGCTACTAAGAAGGGCAAGCTGGGATTCTTGGGACAGCCTAAAAAGCCTAATCCACACATGGAATTTCTTCTTAAAGTATCACTTTTGATCTCACAATCTTTCACAGATTGAATCAAGTCCACCCCATTTATGCAGGATAATCTCCTTTATCTAAAATTAGTTCATTATGGACTTTAAAAAATACATTCACCACAACACCTAGATTCATACACTTCAAACTAGACAAGTTGACACATAAAACCATCACACTGGCTACAGAAGTGATTCCTTCCTTCTTTCCTTCCTTCCTTCCTTCCTTCCTTCCTTCCTTCCTTCCTTCCTTCCTTCCTTCCTTCCTTCCTTCCCTCTTTCCTTCCTTCCTTTTCTTTCTCTTTCTTCTTTCTCTTTTCTTTCTTTTTCTTTCTTTCTTTCTTTCTTTCTTTCTTTCTTTCTTTCTTTCTTCTTTTCTTTCTTTCTTTTAGTTAATAGTTAATAGTTAATGCTTTCTTGTAAATTAATTTTCTCTGTAGAAATCTGTTTTGTCATTTATGTGTTTAGCAGTAACATCTTTTGCTCTAGAGGAATGTAACTAATTTTTATATATGGCTCTAACTTTAAACTCAGTGTATCTATTGGTGAGCCTTTGGATCTAACGTTGAACTAAGTATTTCCAGTAGGTAGAAATTTTATGTTGGTATTTTCAGCATTTGTAAAAATAACAAATCTCTTTCTTCCTCTTCATTGCTTATTTTTTAAAATCAACTTTTAAACTGCATATGGAAAAAAGTTACTCTTTGTGGTGCACAGTTCCATGACTTTTGGCAAATATACAGTCATCTGTTTATCTCTGCACTCAAAAGAAGGACGTCTGATCGACCTCTAGAATTTCTCAGTGCCACTCATGCCACCCCTCTGCAGCCAGTTCCTCCCCTTTCACACAAACCGTGCAAACCATCAATCTCTTTCATTCCTGTTTTGCCTTTTCTAGAATATTACACAAGTGAAACGTTAATACATGCAAATAGGAGTTATTGTTTCTCTTACCAGAATGGGTATGAGTGTATATTTTACTTTGTAAGATGCAGCCAACTTTCCTAAAGTGTTTGTGCCATTTGCATTTGTGCTAGAGTTCGGTTCTGTTGCATCTTCTCAGTTTTTAAATTTATTTTCTCATTCTGGAGTTTTGAAAGCTTAATATATCTTGCATTTGTCAGATATAGATTTATGCACATTTTCTCCTAGCTCAAGGCTTTTCTTTTTTCTTTCCCAGAAGTGCAATTGACATTCTTAATTTTCATAAAGTCCAAATTATTAATACTATTTTATATTTCATGATTTGGGGTCTAAATTGAAGAAATTTTTGCCAAGCTTAATATCACAAAAATTTTCATCTCAAAATGCTTTTTATTTCCATACTTTATATTTATTCTTATGATACAATTTGAGTTAATTTGTTAAAATGTTCAATATTAGCTAAGGTTCTTTATCTTTTTGCAAATAATATTTCTTTAATTGTTTGAAGTATGTAAGTAAGTGTGTGTGTGTAGGTGTTTGAGACAGAAAGATAAATATGCTAGTTTCTACTACTCAGTTGGAATTGGAGTCTGTTTCGATTAGGGGTAAAAGAATAAAATTGGTACATTTTACACATCTCACCTTGGGATGTTTAACTGCTGAGACTCATTGGACATAAATACTCCAAAGACAGTAGTACAACTGCCCATGTTCTCTAATGTGATATGGCTACTGCTGGGGACACTAACAGAGGAAGAGCATTATTTTATACCACAGTAGTAGAATTCGCTCTACTGTATTACTTCCAATAAGTCTTTATTCCTGATACCTAGCTATGATAGCAAAATTTCTAGGAAAAAAGAACAATATTTTATATGATATGATCAAATGAAACTTTACATAGTCAAGTAAGTGTAACATGAGCAGTGAGTGGCACAGAGCTATTTTCCCCAAGAGGGTGTTAGGGAAGGATGCTCTGTTGACTGAGCGCTGAATTCTGCCTCTGGCTTACAAGTCAGATGTTATCAATTCCCCAAAGCTTGTGTTTGCAGGCAAAGTATATTTTCCCAACATGTTTAGTGATAATCAAGTCTTTATATCTAGACACAATGTCATGAAGTAAAGTCAGAGGCCACTATAGGGACAAAAGATGATGTCCTGGGCCACTCATTAAAGGAACAATTTGTATTTTGTTCTGAGCAGTCAGGGACTTAAAAGCAGTTTTGCTAAAACATATAACTCTTCACTAAGGCCTACAAAAGCCCTGTAGATATCTAAAAGCAGAGCAAAATTTGACCTTCAGTTTGTAAAACTCCAGGTAAAATTCGTTTCAGCTTTGTATATAAGCATAGTAGTCATTTAAGAGGCATCTGTCTAAAAGCAGGCAGAAAATTTTATTAGTCCAAATTTTACCTAGTCTATCTCATCCCCCTTTGAGACTGATACAAAGATAAGAGTAAGTAAAGTAATTTTCAACTTTAGCAAGTTGATTACCAGTTTTTAAAACATCTCATTCCAGACCTTCCCCCCTCCCCCCTTAAAACAACTCCCACAGGTCTCCAGCCATTGTCTGAAACCAGTAGTGAAACAGCTATGATCGTAGGAACTGAGCCCATTATCTTACGAAGTCAAAGAGTGAAATTGCCAACAGAATGGAGAATAAAAGAGAAGTGTTTATTGGAAATAGAAGAAGAAAAACTAAGGTACTTTATCTTGGTCTTACATGGATAAGCAGAGAGCAGGAGCTTGTTTACTTACCTGGTGTCCTTCCATCCCAGGGGCTCTGTGGGTTTGCAGGAACCAGTTGAGGCTTAGGCTCTATAATACAGAGTGTGAAGAAAATCAGTGAGTCAGCTGGCTAAACAGAGGAAGCCAGTGCAAGATATTTGTTCCAACATGCATTTCTAAGTTTCTTAAAGCCCAGCTGGGAAGTAGGGAGAAGTTGTTAACTTAGTGTATTCTACATAAGAAGTTATTTTTCTCTGAGAATTACAGTTACATTCTTAACTCTTATCCTTCTCCTGTGTTTGCATTTATGTTTCTAAGCTTGACTAGCTGCATGGCTTGCATTAGCTCTTACCTCAGTAGTAGATATTTTCTTTGTAACCAGCCAACTCTTTTTTAGAACTCATACCTTACTGTCTATTTATAACCCAACTAAACTATCCTTTAAAGTAGTAGTAACCTGGGTCTCAGGAAAATCAGAGTCTTTCATGACTGTAGCTGCCATGAACAAAGATAATCATTTCATGGGATGAGAATTGTCTCTCAAGCTATTGAGGATGCTTCTAGAGCTATAAGAGCAACACTGAAATAATGATCAACTGGACCATGGCCAAGCTCTGTAAATCCTTAAAAGCTGGGCATCTGCTTTTCTGGCTGGACCCAAATGAGTCTCTTCCCCAGTATATGCCTCTCACCCCAGCTATGACTAGTGTTATGGTTGATATATTGTGTCAACTTGGGGAGTCTAGAGGTTTGGCTGAGTAACTCAGCAGTTGTAAATCTTGGGGTAAAAAGGACACGCCCTTGCCCTCCTGGGATGTTGTTTATTATGTTAATTTGGGAAGTTCAGAAGGTTAACTATGTGACTCAGAAGGAAGCCAGGGTGCTTATTTGTATTCATCCTAAACCTGTGCAAGAGGAAGGCATGCAGAGGGCGTGGGTGTGGAGGACCGCCCCCACCGCCCCAGAGCGGGCAGACTGTATAAACAGGAACTGAGGAAGGACCGGCTGCGGGTTCTTCGGAGGAGCTCCGGTCTTCACCCTCAGCTTGGTCGTCTGTGGCTTCCGGTGCAGACTCTTCAGCTTCCGCCTGGGACCCTTCAGCCTTCTGGTGTTGGCTCTCTGGCCTTCATTGTAGATTCATCAGCATTTCATTGCAGACTCAACAGCCCTTGATACGGACTTGCACAGACACTGCAATAAGCTCCAGGCCCCAGGCCTGGGCTCTTCAATCTCCAATGTGCAGACACCTTCTGCACACTTCCTCATCTAACCCTGTAGCTGACCATTGTAAGCCAAATAGGTAATTTGTTGTACATTTGTATATCTTGTGTTAAATCTGTTTCTCTAGTAAACCCTGACTGATACAGATTTTGGTACCAGGAGTGGCTCTAGAGAAACAGAATTGTAAGGATGGCATTCTTTAATGGCTTTAGCAGTTTCTTGAGTTGGCTCTGTACTTTGATGAGACCTAAGGACACCATGGTCTCTCCTACTTCTGTGGGCTATATGAATAATCCTTGGTGTGAACTGTTTGACCTTCTACACTTGACTATCCTGATTCACCACTAGTGAGATGTCAGGAATTTAGTGAATCTGTGCATGAAAACTTTGAATTTCTTTGGCAGAGTAGGAAATATAATCATGCTAGCTGGTTGCTCTTAGCATCGCTGGACAAACTACTGAAGCAAAACAATGAGCTCAAAACATCCATAGGAAGTTTAATGTCTTCCGGCTGTGAGGACATAGTAAGAAAGAAAAGTAAGGAGCTCAAAGATACAAATTCCCGGCTCCAGGCGCAGATAAGAAATTCAAAAGTTTCTAAGTGTGTCCTGAAAGAAAATCTCTCTTTTAGTCAAAAGGCTGAGATTGCAGAAACTCAAACACAGTCCCTCATAATTCGATTGGCTGAACTGCAACGTAAGTTTAATGCTCAGCCTCGAAGAGTATCTGAAGCAAAAGTGAAGGCATTGATTGGAAAGGAATGAGATCCCATAAACTGGGACAGGGGCATGTGGGGGATCCCGAGGAAGCTGAGGATGTTGGGTTCCTAGATGCTGAGGAGATTATTTTGCCAAAGGAAGAGATCCCCCCACCTGCTCTGGCAGAGGCATTGCCACCTCCACCCTCTGTGGTCTTGGCATCTCCTAGTATGCCTGGGGAGACTAATTCTGTGTTGACCACACAGGATGATGCTGACATTCCTCAGGACCCACCTTCACCACCCATTTTTGCCTCTAGGCCCATAACCAGGCTTAAGTCACGGAAGGCTCCTAAGGGTGAGGTACATACTGTGACCCACGGGGAGGTCTTCTGTTCTCCCAGAGAACTCCTTGAGTTTTCTAATTCTTACAAGCAGAGAGCTAATGAGCAAGTGTGGAAATGGATTTTACGAATGTGGGATAATGGTGGAAAACATATACACCTGGATCAGGCTGAATTTGTTGATATGGGCCCATTAAGCAGAGATTCTGAATTTAATGTTGCAGCTCATGGAGTAAAGAAAGGTGTTAATAGTTTATCTGGCTGGTTAGTGGAAGTGTGGATCAAAAGATGGCCCACTGTGAGTGAGTTAGAGATGCCTGATGTTCCCTGGTTTACTATAGATGAAGGGATTCAGAGGCTTAGGGAAATGGGAATGCTGCAGTGGATCTTTCAAGTTAAACCTAATCCTCCATATTGGGATGATGCAGAAAATATACCCTTCACTAGCACCCTGAGAAACAGATTTGTGAGGGCAGCACCTGCATCCCTGAAGAGCCCGGTCATTGCTCTTCTCTGTATGCCAGACCTTACAGTGGGGACTGCAGTTACTCAATTCGGACATTTATGGGCAATGGGCTTGATTGGATCCCAGAGTGACAGAGGTCAGGTGGCAGCACTCAATCGCCAAAGGCAGGCCCCCCGTATTTATCGTAATGGACAGCAGATGCAGAGCACTAACCAGACTAATCTGACATGTGCAGAACTATGGCGTTGGCTGATTAGCCATGGTGTTCCCTAAAGTGAAATAGATGGGAAGCCTGCAAAGTTCTTGCTGGATTTGTATACTCGAAAAAAATTAAGGGCAAATGAACAGAAGCCTACTTCGAATCATGGTAACAGGGAATCACGGTCCCTCAACCATTTCCCAGATTTCAGCCAGTTTACAGACCCAGAACCTCTTGAATGAAGGGGAGGCCAGGTCCCCTTGGGGAAGGATCCTGATATGTTGGAAACTTGTACAGTCAGTCTTTCTCCCATCCTTCCCCAGAGGGACCTGAGGCCTTTTGCCCGAGTGACTGTACACTGGGGGAAGGGCAATGTTCAGACATTTCGAGGACTACTGGACACTGGTTCTGAACTAACACTGATTCCGGGAGATCCAAAATGTCACTGTGGCCCTCCAGTACTAGTGGGGGCCTATGGAGGTCAGGTGATCAATGGAGTTTTAGCAAAGGTCCGACTCACGGTGGGTCCCATAGGTTCTCGAATCCATCCAGTAGTTATTTCCCCTGTTCCAGAATGCATAATTGGGATAGACTTACTTAGTACTTGGCAGAACCCTCACATTAGTTCTCTAACCTGTAGGTTGAGGGCTATTATGGTTGGGAAGGCCAAATGGAAGCTGTTAGAGTTTTTTTTTTTTTTTTGTTTGTTTGTTTTTTGAGGTACTGGGGATCGAACTCAGGACTCTGCGCTTGCTAGGCAAGCACTTATTCCACTGAGCTATATCCCCATCCCCCAATTTTTTTTTTTTTTTTTTTGGAAGCCGTTAGAGTTGCCTTTGCCTAGTAAGATAGTAAACCAAAAGCAGTATCGCATTCCTGGAGGGATCCCAGAGATTAGTGCCACCATTAAGGACTTGAAGGATGCAGGGCTGGTGGTCCCCACTACATCTCCTTTTAATTCTCCCATTTGGCCTGTACAAAAGACAGATGGGTCTTGGAGAATGATGGTAGACTACCATAAACTGAATCAAGTGGTGACTCCAATTGCAGCTGCAGTGCTGGATGTGGTGTCCTTGCTTGAGCTAATTAACACATCTCCTGGTAGTTGGTATGCAGCCATTGACTTGGCAAATGCCTTCTTCTCCATACCTATCCATAAGGACCATCAGAAACAATTTGCTTTCAGCTGGCAAGGCCAACAGTATACCTTCACTGTCTTACCTCGGTTATATTAACTCGCCAGCCCTGTGTCACAACTTGTTGCGTAGGGATCTTAATCATTTTTCTCTCCCACGAGATATCACACTGGCCCATTACATTGATGATATTATGCTAATTGGGCCTAGTGAGTAGGCAGTGGCAGCCACTCTGGACTTGTTAATATAGCATTTGAGAGCCAGGGGTTGGGAAATAAATCCAATGAAAATTCAATGTTCTTCTACTTCTGTGAAGTTTCTAGGAGTCCAGTGGTGTGGAGCATGTAGAGACATCCCTTCTAAGGTAAAAGATAAGTTGTTGCATCTGGCTTCCCCCACAACCAAAAAGGAGGCACAGCGCCTAGTGGGTCTTTTTGGGCTTTGGAGGCAACATGTTCCTCACTTAGGTATCTTACTCTGGTCCATTTACCCAGTGACTTGGAAAACTGCTAGTTTTGAGTGAGGCCCAGACCAAGAACAGGCTCTGCAGCAAGTCCAGGCTGCTGTGCAGGCTGCTCTGCCACTGAGGCCATATGATCCAGCAGATCGCATTGTACTTGAAGTGTCAGTGGCAGGAAGAGATGCTGTTTGGAGTCTCTGGCAGGCCCCCATAAGTGAATTGCAGTGGAGGCCTTTAGGATTTTGGAGCAAGGCCCTGCCGTCATCTTCGGATAACTACTCTCCCTTTGAGAAACAGCTCTTGGCCTGCTACTGGGCCCTAGTGGAAACTTGGGGCACCAGGTCACCATGAGACCTGAGTTACCTATCGTGGCCTGGATATTACCTGATCCATCAAGTCATAAGGTTGGACGTGCACAGCAACAGTCTATCATTAAATGGAAATGGTATATTCATGATCGAGCCAGAGCAGGTCCAGAAGGTACCAGTAAATTACATGAGGAAGTTGCCCAGATGCCTATGGCCCCTACACCTGCTATGTTGCCTTCCATTTCCCAGCATGCACCTATGGCCATGTGGGGTGAAGCACATGACCAGCTGTCAGAGGAAGAGAAGACTAAGGCCTGGTTTACAGATGGCTCTGCACGCTATGCAGGCACCACCCGCAAGTGGACAGCGGCAGCATTGCAGCCCCTTTCTGGGACATCCTTGAAGGACAGTGGTGAAGGGAAATCTTCACAGTGGGCAGAACTTCGAGCAGTGCACTTGGTAGTACATTTTGCCTGGCAGGAGAAATGGCCAGATGTGCGACTCTGTACTGATTCTTGGGCTGTAGGCAATGGCCTGGCTGGATGGTCAGGAATGTGGAAAGAACATAACTGGAAAACTGGTGACAAAGATATTTGGGGGAGAAGTATGTGGGTTGAACTCTCCCTGTCGGCAGAGGATGTGAAAATATTTGTTTCTCATGTAAATGCTCACTAAAAGGTGACATCGGCAGAAGAAGACTTTAATAATCAGGTGGATAAGATGACCCATTCTGTGGAGAGCGGCCAACCTCCTTCTTCAGCCATCCCTATCATTGCCCAATGGGCCCATGAACAGAGTGGCCATGGTGGCAGGGACAGAGGTTATGCATAGGCTCAGCAGCATGGACTCCCACTCACCAAGGCCGATCTGGCTACAGCCATTGCTGAATGCCCAATATGTCAGCAGCAGGGGCCAACACTGAGTCCCCGGTATGGCACAATTCCCTGTGCCATACCTGTGACCTGGTGGCAGGTTGATTATATTGGACCACTTCCATCATGGAAGGGACTGTGTTTTGTCCTCACTGGTATAGACACATATTTGGGATATGGATTTGCCTTTGTTGCACATACTGCTTCTGCCAAAACTACCATCCGTGGACTTACAGAATGCCTTATCCACCATCATGGAATTCCACATAGCATTGCCTCTGACCAAGGAACACATTTTGTGGCCAATGAAGTAAAGCAATGGGCTCATGCTCATGATATTCACTGGTCTTATCATGTTCCTTACCACCCGGAAGCAGCTGGGTTGATAGAAATGTGGAATGTTCTTTTGAAGACACAGTTAAGGTGCCAGCTAGGTGGCAGTAACTTACAAGACTGGGGTAAGGTACTTCAAAAGGCTGTATATGCTTTGAATCAACACCCACTATATGGCACTGTGTCTCCCATAGCCAGGATTCATGGGTCCAGTAATCAAGGGGTGGAAGTAGGGATGGTACCACTCACCATTACTCCTAGTGACCCATTAGCAAAATTTTTGCTTCCTGTTCCCACAAGCTTATGTTCTGCTGGCTTAGACATCTTAGTTCCAGAGGGGGGAAAGCTCATACCAGGAAGCACAACAATGATAGCATTGAACTGGAAGCTAAGATTTCCCCCTGGTCATTTTGGTCTCCTCATGCCTCTGAGGAAACAAGCTGAAAAAGGAGGCACAGTGTTGTCAGGGGTGAATGACCCAGATTATCAAGGGAAAATTGGACTACTACTCCACAACGGGGGAAAGAAAGAATATATGTGGAGTGCAGGAGACTCTTTAGGATGCCTCTTAGTATTACCATGCCCTATTATTAAAGTCAATGGGAAACTACAACAACCTAATATAGGCACAATGAAAAAATGGCCCAGAGCCTTCAGGAATGAAGATATGGTTCACTTCACCAGGGAAAGGACCAAGACCCACTGAGGTACTTGCTGAAGGCCAAGGGAATACAGAATGGGTTGTGGAAGAAGGTAGTTCTAAATACCAGCTATGACCCTGAGATCAGTTATAGAAAAGAGGATTGTAATTGTACTATGTCTCCCGTAATATGGTTCTAATGTAATATAATGTGGATGGACTTACTACTGGTCCTTAGAGATTGTTAGAACTGTGTTATAACATTCAAGTTGTAAAATGATATTACCGTTTATTTTGGTGAGGGAATTAGTGCATTCACGTTTGTACGTAGGATAGTTATAACATGTTAGGCTTAATTATAAGCAGGTCTTTGTATCTGTAAACTGGTTTAAAGAAATGTGTCTGGTTGCCAAGTTGACAAGAGGTGAAGAGTTATGGTAGATACGTTGTGTCAACTTGGGGAGTCTAGAGGTTTGGCTGAGTAACTCAGCAGTTGTAAATCTTGGGGTAAAAAGGACATACCCTTACCCTTCTGGGATGTTGTTTATTATGTTAATTTGGAAAGTTCAGAAGGTTAACTATGTGACTCAGAAGGAAGCCAGGGTGCTTATTTTGTGTTCATCCTAAACCTGTGCAAGAGGGAGGCATGCAGAGGGCGTGGGTGTGGAGGACCAGCCCCGCCTCCCCAGAGCGGGCAGACTGTATAAACAGGAACTGAGGAAGGACCGGCTGCGGGTTCCTCGGAGGAGCTCCGGTCTTCACCCTCAGCTTGGTCGTCTGTGGCTTCCAGAGCAGACTCTTCAGCTTCCGCCTGGGACCCTTCAGCCTTCTGGTGTTGGCTCTCTGGCCTTCATTGTAGATTCATCAGCATTTCGTCGCAGACTCAACAGCCCTTGATACGGACTTGCACGGACACTGCAGTGAGCTCCAGGCCCCAGGCCTGGGCTCTTCAATCTCCAATGTGCAGTCACCCTCTGCACGCTTCCTCATCTAACCCTGTAGCTGACCATTGTAAGCCAAATAGGTAATTTGTTGTACATTTGTATATCTTGTGTTAAATCTGTTTCTCTAGTAAACCCTGACTGATACAACTACCATTCTCAACCTGGGTCCCTTCCTTATATTCTCTTACCTCTCAGTTAAACCTTTGCCTATAAATTCACACTGTTATGCTAGTTTAATTTGTACCAGAGCAAAGACTCACGCTATCTGGTCAAAGGGAAGTAATAGTTCCTGCTAAATGGAACACAGAATGCATTGTTTCACGTCCATCCAAATTCCATCTCTCTTCACACAAACTTAATAAGGTAGTTATAAAGATGCTGTTTCCGAAGTGTAGGAAACAGCTTCAGAAGGCTGGAGCTCTGTCCCAGTCACACAGGAGGGAGAACACAGGTACCAGGTATCAAACTCAGTTATGTCCCCAAAGCCTGACTGTAGAGTCTAGGGAGAATTCCACTCTGTAAATTTTCAAATCCCCCTTGTTATAGCAACATTTTCATTGTTGCTGAAAAATAACTTTTGCATTAGCAACCCTGTCACCTAGTCGAAAGTCCTGAAGATGGAAGTCCTTTTGGGTGAAGCGTGCTGGTTGGTTTGAGTCAACTCCTCTTTATACCGTTTCAGTGTATTCTAACCGTGACGTTTCTGCTAGTCATTGAGCTGTACATTAACCTCACTGATGGAATTAAAGAGAAACCGTGGAGCTCCTTTCTCTCTCAGTCACAAAGGGATGTTCCGCCCTAGAGAGAGCTATCAAAGGACATACAAGATCAAAGAACTGAAAAATAGTACTTGTTTACTCTCAGAAAGGAGGATTGATTTTATGTGTTCTATTTTCAATTAATTTACTTAATTTAACCTTTAAAAATGTCACCTTCTCGTCCAACCTCAGTAATAAATACATGTATTTTCCCCTTGATTTAATTTTAGAAGCCTCCCCATGTCCTTTGAGCAGCTGCTGCCCTTTTGGGTTAAGTTAGGAAAGGAAAGGAGAAAAGGAAGATACTATGAAAAGAAAGTTTTTAGAGGATGTGTTGTCTTTATTTAACTTTTGCTAGCACAAGCTTCCAGAGCACTGTGATCGGTTAAGCGTGTATAAATGTGTTTCTCCAGGATGGGGTAGAGTGGTGGGATGGAAAGAGAATAATACATTAATGAAAAGTTAATAAAACCAAACACCGTGAAAATTATCCTGCCTACAGAGGATTTCCCAAGCTTGAAGCTAGTGATTCAGAGATGGAATGAAACCTACCCCTTTTGCTTCAAAGTTCGAGGGTATCTGCATGGTAATTCTGCTCAGCTCTCTAGCGCCACGCTATAGCCTAGTGCTTCTCCAGCTTTTCTGTATTTCAGAACCCTTGGGGGTTCTTGTGCAAATGCAAATATGGCGCATCAAGTCTGGGTGAGGATTTGGACAGTGCCTTTCTAACATGCTCCCTTTGCTGGCAGGGCTGCAGGTCCTCTAGTCTGTATTCTGAGAAGCAAGGCTGTGGATGTTTTGATTCCTGGAAATATAATCTTGTTCAGGACTCTGCATGGAAAACCTGGCTTGACTTTACATGCGTGTAGCCCATATGAAGAAAGGCATTTAAACTGGTTATGGTGGTCAGTGTATGTAATCCCCACATTCTGGGAGGTTGAAGCAAGAGAATAACAGGTCTGAGCTCAGTTTGGGCAATCAGAGATTTTGAGATGGTCTCACAAGTGCACTCCTGCACGCGTGCGTGCGCGCGCGCACACACACACACACAGACACACACAGACACACAGACACACACACACACACACACACACACACACAGAGGGCTGAGGGTGCTTCTGGGTTCAATCCCCAGCCTCATAAATAAATAGATTTAGATGGGGAAATAAAAAGAATTGTGCTCTATAATTTAGAAGTACCAACTCCCCATTTCTCCCCATAGTGAATGCAGTCATTATGTGGTGCAAACACGCACTAACAAAAGTTTTAAAATAATTTGTTTGATTGAAAGCTTACACTAAGTATTTTATATAAGAAAGACAAATAATAGCTATGATTGATGACTGTGTATACAGAGTCCAATGCTAAGGACTTTTACATATATTATGGCATTTGGTTCTTATATCTTCCATAAGAGGCCTAAATCATTATTCAGACTTGTGGATAAATAAACTGGAATAAGGCAGTGGTTTTAGAACTCCATGAAGTCACACTGTCAGTAAATTGATAGAAGTTCTGTTCAGATTTTAGTTATTTATTTTTAAAATCTATGTTTCAAATTACCACTGTAGCAAAAAATAATGACTGCAAACTTTAAAAAAATTAAGTGAAATTCAAAGGTGGAGGGCAGGAAATGTGCCATCTGATGTGCATAGGAAGCCCTGATCTTCTGTTTACTGACTGGCCCTCGGGAAATCTTAAAGTTTAGGTTCATCATTTTAAAAAGGGAATACTGTCTACTTTGTGCTTTTGTCCATGCTGAAGTTGTGAAGATGATAAGAAGTCATGATATGATGTTCTATGACCTGTGAAATGATACATAGAAATGTCTCTCTCTCCCTATTTATCATTAGTCATTGCCTGGTGAGGACAGGCATAATGACTGTACAAGAAATTCAACATCTGTTCCATCCTCATTTGATACTTGCAGGTAGGAGAACTTTCATATGCATAGGGAGTTTCCTGACTCCATGTCATGGTGCAGAGTTAAATTAAACAGGGTACAGGACACTTGGTTTCTCCTGTTCAAGGTGGGACCTCTTTCTTTATCATCCCGTTGAGTAAGATGAAGTTTCCCCAGAATAAAATACCTGAGGTTTTGATTTTCACTTCTGATTAGTGCATAGCTGACAAGGGTTTTGTGGGATTTGGATATAATGATGAGAAGGAGCGTTATTGTGCAACTTAGCCTCTGTATCTTTGTGTGCATGTTCTCTGTAATTACAGTAAAAGAATTGATCTAAGAAGTGGCAGTTTTTCTAATCAATACAGTTCTGGAGATATTAGCCAGAGCAATTAGACAAGAACAAAGAAATAAAGGTAGGAAAGGAAGACATAAAGGTAGGAAAGGAAGAAGTCAAACTATCATTATTTTCAGATTATATAATATGCTATGTAGAAGGCCCCCCAAAACTCTACCAAAATACTGTAAATTTAATATCCAAATTAAGTAATGTAGTGAGATTCAAAGTCAATACTCAAAAATTAATAGCATTCTTGTACACAAGCAACAAACTCACAGATAGAGAAATTAGGGAAAGCACATCCTTTATAATAGCATATAAAAATGAAATACTTAGGGATCAATCTAACAAAGGGTGTAAAAGATCTGTACAGTGAAAATTACAGTATCTTTCAAAAGGAGATCAAAGAGGATATCAGAAAATTGAAAGAGATATTCCTTGCTCTTGAATAGGAAGAACCAACATAGTGAAAATGACCCTAGTCTCAAAACTGCTATGCAGATTTAATATAATCCCAATCAAAGTACCATTAGCATACCTCACAGATCTAGAGAAAACACTCCTAAAATTCATTTGGAACCAGAAGAGACCTAGAATATCAAAAACAATTTTGAGAAACAAAGGAAAGTCAGGATACATCACAACTCCAGACCTGAAATTATACTACAAAGGTATTGTGATAAAATCAGCATGGTATTGGCAAAACAAAACAAAACAAAAGAAAAAATAAAACAGGCCCAAGGATCAGTGGAACAGAATAGAAGGTGTAGACAACCCCAAATGCACATAGCCACTTTATCTTTCACAAAGGAGCTAAACATGTTCACTGGAAGAAAGATAGTTTCTCTAATAAATGGTGCTGAAAAAACTGGCTTTCCATGTCAAAGACTAAAACTAGACCCATCTCTATCACCATGCACTAAACTAAAGTCAAAATGGATCAAAGATCTAAATATTAAAACAGAAACATTAAATTTACTGGAAGAGCAAATAGGCAGAAATCCCAAAGACATACATGTAGGCAGACATGACCCATACATAACCCTGGATCTAACCTCAACTAGATAAAGACTGTAGCCTCAGACACCTCACACCTGGGTGGATTAATTTAATACCTTACTTGAAGCAGTCTTTGAGTGGTTCCTCCCTTCCTGAGTACTCCCCTCCCTTCTGATAGCTAAATAAATACAGGCCACCCAGAGAAGGTCTTGGTCTTAGCCCTGAGAGAATCTTGAATTCTGTGAGGGCTTTGATCCTCCTGGAGCCCTGAAATAGTTCCAATTTGCCTCTTTTATTTAACCTTCACTGCACACTTGTTGAGGAGATTGTTGACCTGACCAGCGAGCAATAACTAATAACAATAGATATTGTGAATTGAGAAGAAACTGTTCAAAAGAAAAACTGTGATGGGGGAAAGGAAGGAAAGGAAAAAGAAAAAAATATATTTATACATAAAATAGTTAAACAGGCAGTTTCCCTTAGTTCACTGAAAAGAAAGATTTGTGCTAATATTGTTTGGATAAGATACCATGCTTTTCTCTTGCACTATGAATAACTACTATGACGATAACAATATACAATATATTAATTATTGTAACTCTGCTACTAAACGGTTATGAAATTCTGTTTTATTGGTTTTTTAATCTTTAAAATAAAAAAAGAAGTTGTAGTGTTTATTCCAATTAAATTCAAAGGAAAGAAAGAACATATAGGAACAACAAAATAAAGTACAATTTTCAGACTAGTATTTAAAGTTACTAGTCAGTACACAGTATTTTAGAGGGCTTTTTAGGGAAATGTGACCTGCTACTATGCTTTAGTACACATTACAAATCTCAGAACTGAAGAAAAACAACAGGAACAAAGCTATATGCACTGTTGGTGTGGAGTTGGGGGAAAACCAAGAAGAGAAGAAATCCCTAAGCACCGTGGGGAGGGTGTAGAAGTAAAAGCTGGCCATGATTGAACAGAGATCTGGACCCAGACGAGTGCTTCAGAGGAAAACTGAGGGACCCAGTGTTTGCGACGCAGCAGGGAAACATGAAGAAGGGCAGGCTTCTTAGAAATAATAACCGCCATTTAATCCTTTTCAGTGTATGCAGCACCATTAACTGTCATGCTGCATTTTAATCTGAAAACATTCCTTTGCGATAGAAGTATGCATCTTCAGTGTACAAAAGAAGAAATTAAGCATTAAAGAGGTTATTTCTGAAGTGAACAGACTGGAGACCCTAAATTGCTGCCTTTTCTGAGTCAGACACACTGGAATGAATTCATGCCACAAAGGACTAAAATTGCCCATTAAAAATCATTCAATATATAATTTTCATACATCCATGTCTATCTATATATGTGCATATGTATATTATATTAACTAATTCTCACAACTTAAATCAGGTTAAGTTCAAGTCTCAAATCTGCACCAGGAAAAGTCATAATACTTCCCTCTCTGCCTTCTGGCCGCCCCTAAGGGCTGGAAAGAACCCTGTCTTCTTGCTAGGCAGGAGGAAAGACTGGGCCTTCCAGAGTCCTCTAGGACCTTCCCAGAATATTTTTCACAGTGCCTCAACTAGCTAGAGGGTGATATGGGTACAGTGAAACTGCTATGGATTGACTAAAATTGTAAAGTATATAAAAACAATATTTGTACGGGTAATAAAGAGGCAAAGACCCAGGAGCTCTTGTACTGTAAGTCATTATCTCCCCAAGCATGCTGCTTCTTTATGCCCCATGAGGATCTCTTTTTCTTAGATTCTCTCCTCGACTCTAACTTTTGCAAGTTATTCATATCCATAGATTAGTTTTTACTGTGTTTACTTTGCTTTTTTGACATTTTCTTAGCTTAAATCTGGTAAAAATCAGTAGGCTGGTTTCTATTTATTGTTTTAAGGCTCACTTTTCAACTGTTAGTGTCACTTGCCAGTGATTGCTTGTCTCTCTGTTCTAGGTGCTGCTCTTGCATTGTAGATGTTCTCAGGGTGAGGTCTGTCTACTCCTCAGGGCCAGCACTGCCTCCACCATAGGAGGAAGAATGTAAGGTCTTTGGCTAAGCCTAAACTGGGGTATCAGGTACAAAGTTGGAGAGTTGGAACTTTTGATTTCAAAATTCTTCTGGTGCAAGGACTTTTATCTTTTAATGTTTACTTTTGTTTTTTGTTTTGGTACCTGGAATCGAACTCACGACCTTGCACTTGCCAGGCAGGCACTTGTGCCGCTGAGCTATACTCCCAGCCCTATCTTTTAATGTTTAAAAGGTAATGCTACTTTATATATTACACATTTGAGTGAATTTAGATAAAAATAACTTTTTTGCAGATAACCATTAAGATCCAAGGACAACAGTTACTTTTTACAGGTACTGAAACTTGTGATCAGGTGTCTACCTTATTTGGGCTTTTGTTCTATATTTTGTTTGCCCTCAGGATCAGACAAGTGTGCGACCCTTCTGGAACCCTAACGTCCTGCCAGTGTCTGCCTCTGGCCAAGGCTCTGGCTTTTCCATGTTCTCTTTGTCTGCGTGGGACTTGGCCTTCTGGGCTGCTTGCTGGCTAGCATACCCTACAATGGAAAGAAGAAGCAGATAAAATGAAGTCCTATTTTTAAATTCAGAGAACTAGAAACTGACAGGGCATTACCTAATACTCCCTCTCACCATGTGTGTCCTCCACTTCCCAGAACGTATTATCAAAGAAAATCCGCCCCATTGTGGTGAACAACGAAAAATAAACATATGTTTTCTAGCTGGAGATTTAATTATGTGCAAGATTTCTAGTAATTTGTAGGAAAACATTATCTATTTCTGTATTCCTAGGAATAATATAATAATGTTTTCTTGGATATATTATAGTAGTTTTATTCAGCAAAAGAAAATAAAATTGATTTTATGTTGTTTAGCCGATTATTTGCTTTGTAACTTTTTTCTATCTGAAAAAGAAAAATCACACCTCGTCTGGATGGGATAAGGAAAATTTGAATTCAGTTAGAACAATTATCATAGGAAAACAGAGAAATTGCTACCTTAAGGTTAAATTTATGTAATATGTAATTCTGATATTGTATATTATTCACAAAGAAATGCTTTAAATATTCAAATTTGTAAGTATTAGTTTTTATATATCAGAAAAAACCTTTGCCAGTCAATGCTTTTCACTGTTAGCAAGATATATATATTTTTAGTTAAAAAAAATTTTTTTATGGTATCTGTTAACATGTCCTACTTAATTTTTGAAAGACATAGGGCTACTTGCTTAGAAGTGCTTTATTAATCTGTTTACATTTGAAATGTGATACTTTTCAGCTGTTTCTCCATGCCTGTGAGGAATGAGTTCCTCATGGGAATTCCCAGCAGATACCAAAATCCAAGGACCCATAAGCACCTTCAAACAGTGGGCAATCTTTGAATACAAGGTACGTGTATCTTTCTGTATAACTTAATCATATCCAAATTAAACATACTTAATGCAATATGAATGATATATACTTAGTCATTACACTGTTATTATTTCAGATATAATAACAAGGAAATTATCTATAGATTTTTAGTGCAGATACAATTATTTTTAAAAAATAAATATGTTTGATCTAAAGTTGGTTGGAGATGTGGAACCAGTAGTTATAAAGACGGCTGATTGTATTACTATCGTATTTCTTCTAAGAGCAAAAACTAAACTATAGTGACCACGGTGAAAATAGGGCTTCCGTGGGAGAGGTGACGGGTTTAGAGAAGGCCTCAGTAAAACTTCTGAGGTGTTTGAGATGTTTTACAAGAAAGTTCCAATATTCAAATGAAGAGAAACATGGTAAAGATATTCCTAAATGAGATATAACTATATAATTTAAGTACAAATGAGTAAAAAAATAGGTAAGATTAGAATTGGGGGATAGGACATGAAGTTTCACCAAGGTGGGAATTCAATAATTGACAAACCAATAAAAAACATGTTGGAACTCATAAAAATTAAAGCATTACCTATTAGAACAGAAAATTTTATTGACCAAATCTGTAAAGACAATTGAGAGATTTCAGTATTTAATATTACAAAATGGTAATATTGTTATAGTTACATATTTGGAAGAATTTTGAGAATATACTTTTTAGTAACAAAGCACAATGGGTAGTTTGTGATATAACAATAAGTAATCTCCTTTAGGTCAGTTACTGTTTCCTACTTTGTTTTGAACTGATTTTCTTAGTTTGATACAATACTAGTTTTACATTATTCTATTTCAAATACAATTTGATTTTACATTTCATTACCTTAGTGAGCTTCTATAATTCTTTTGAAATCCAAAGGTGAGTGTTAAATGACCAATTTCTCCTAAGTTTTTGGATTAGATATGTTCCACAAGACACCACAACTTGCCATCCACTAAAAATTCTTGTGCCATAAGAACTCTCAGTTTTAAGCCTTGCCAAAAATTATTAAAATAAAAGCATAGAATGATGTGCACAGGAATGTAAAAGATTCCCTAAGTGGAACAACCTCATGTCAGCACAGCGTTGAAGCAGATACCCTGGGGCACCTCAGCCCGTGGATAGTGGATAATGGTGATAAGCTTTCACTCAAAATATTTTTACTGTCTTCTGTCCTGTCTCTGCCACTCTCCAACCACCTTCATCCCTAACCACATGGGCTCTGCTGGCTTCCTCTGCTACCTCTCCTTTGCCCTCCAGCCGCAAGGCGCAGTAATCCCCTGTGAGTCTGCTTCTGTATCTGCCGTGGTTCTTGAGACTCTTCTCATTCTGTCATCAGAGTATTTACTCTCATCACTAGTACACAACATGGAGAGCGGGGGCCAAGTGTAAATTCGTAATCACTGTACCAATTTAAAGTATTGAATGAAATGTAGGGATTAAAGGAGAGCGGATGGAAAAATGCCAGCATGTACAGAGTGACATTCCCTCTTCCTTCGATTCCTTTTCCTTCCCACCCCAGAAGAGTTTGAAATCCTGATTATTTTATTTTACTATCATAAGAAGGGTCTCTGGGGAAAGATAAAGGCGTAGATCTCTGCTACTTTCTGTGAATACACATACATTCTCAGGGTCATTTTCCCATGTTCCCTTTGTTGTAGAGCAGTGATAGCGAATCCTTTAGGGCTTTCAATGATAGCAAACAGCCCACTGCAGCAGGAGCATCACAGGTTTGCTGCCACTGTTACAGAGACTGCTCCTACCTTGGATCCTCCTAGAGGCATCTGGGAGTGGATTTCAACATTAACTTCAACTCAACCTGAAAGATCATCAAATTTATAGTCCAGTGTATGTTGCAAATGATTTTGGGGACCATCAATTAATAATTTAAAAAATCTAGATTCCTTGACTATTTGACCTAAGTTTATGTCTTCCTTACAGCACACATTGTCATAATCCTCTTGCCAATAAGCCATTCTTCATTTTAGCATTTTCATTATGTATTCTGATTTTTAACCTTGATGGTTTTTAATGGCGCTATATAAATTTACCTCAAGATGACATGAAATATTACTACATCTTTTTCTGTAAAAACCTTATCATCTATGCGGATATCTTTTTTGGTGACACCTAGGAATATGTTACTCAGGTTAAGTCTTGTCAGTGTTTGTATTGGAGGGTTAAGATTTTTCTATTCTGTTTCTGCATTGTATTTAAATAGAAGGGAAAGGGGAAGAATTCCATCCCTTTTCTTTTTTTTCATTTTTTTTGGTATCATGACTCGAACTCAGGACCCTGCACTTGCCAGGCAGGCGCTTGTGCTGCTGAACTATATCCCCAGCCCGAGTCCAGTCATTTTCATTGCTGAATGTTATTCCATTTTATGAGTATAACAAATTTTATTCAAACATAAACGTTTTGCAGTGCCACTGTCTTCAAAGTTTTCTTTAAAAATCTTTTAAAGGGTTTACCAATTTTTAAATTGTGAGACAGATATCAATTTACCAATGCCTAAAATTATTTCAGAATCTTTCAGAATCAAATCCACAAACATTTGTTTGGCCTCTGACTCTCTACTGCTAACCTTTCTGCTTCATGGCTATTAGAGTTTTATTTAAAGGTGTGTACTTGGTATTTATTTTCAGGTTATTTCATAGCAATTTAACCCTGTAATTACCGAAACAGAATTGTTCTTCTGTATAAAACAACTTCTATTTGTTGTTACTATTTATTTTAATGCTACCTTGCCTGATTAACTGACTTTTTGTCTTTTCTTTCGTTAATCTCATACAGGCATCCATCTTTTTCTCATGCCTCTGCCATCTTGTTTGAAACTTCTTCAGCCTTTCTCCTTTCTCTTCTCAGCCATCATGTTTATTTTATTAAGTTACAGATCTCCAGAGTTTATGCTCTGCATAAAAAACTTCTAGCCCTTCAATCTCCCCGTGAAATAAGTATTAATAATAAGTAGGAATTACGATGTAACTTTTACATGTCAGAAATATTACATCCTTAGTATGTAACTACAACACGTTAAACTGAGTCAGAACATTAGGCCTTGGAAGGGGGTAAAGCAAACATGAGAGGAGCCCGCTGGCTTCTTCCTTGCTTTTTTTTTTTTTTTTTTGGCGGTACTGGGGATTGAACTCAGGACCTTGCACTTGCTAGGCAGGCGATTATTCCACTGAGCTATATCCCCAACCCTCTTCCTTGCTTTTGAGCTTGCTTTTTGTCTGCTTCTCTCGCTGGTTACCTCCCCTGCCTCAGGAACCTCAATACTTGAAAAGCAGATAAGTATTTGCTGTGCTTCGGATTGTAAGGAAACGAACATGCATTAACAGCTTAGTCTTTCAGTTTTGTCACCTCAGTCTACACTCTCACTGATTTAATGCTAAAATCTTACTAATCTCAAACAGCACGGCTTCAGGAAACTTTTTCCAGTTTTCCAGCTCAGTGTAATTTTTCTGTTTTGAACTCCACTGGTACTTTGCTTCTTCCTCACGGCACTTACTACACTTTGTGCTCTTTTCTGTTTTCTGCTGTCCTGGGGGTTGAACACAAGTCCTTCTCACCCAGCTACATCCCGACCCTTTTTTAAAAAAAATTAAATTTGGGGACAGGGTATCATTAAATTGCCCAGGCAGGCTTTAGTTTGCATTCTCTCTTCTGTCCCCTTCCAGTGTGCTAGTATTATAGGAATCTGCTGCCACATCTAACTTGTTCATGGTCTTTTTTATACCCTTTATTTGCTACTAGATTCTAAATCCTTTAGAGCCAGGCATGGTGGTGCATGCCTGTAATCCTAGCACTAGGAAGGCTGAGGCAGGAGGACTGCCATGTGTTTGAGGCCAGCCTGGGCTACAAAAGCGAGTTCAAGGCCAGCATACATTTCATAGTGAGACTCTGTGTCAAAAAAAAAAAGAGGAAAATCTGTCTAAATCCTTTAGAGGGCATATAGGAAATGAAAGGCAATGTCTAAATTATGTGTGAGACTGTTTAGTTTCATACATAGGGGTTGGAATTTAAATTATTAAATCAACATTGAACGTATATTTATATTCACAAGCAGATTGGATAAGGGAAATGTTGGGATAATGATTCTAAGACAGAAATATTTCAATAATATGATATGGATAGTAATGCATGTTATATACATAACTTTTTCCCCTGGTAGTATCTTATCAGCCATAGATGACTGAAAACTTTTCTGAATATTTTGTTTTCTTAAATGAATTACATGACCTTGACTATCTTCTAAGAGAAAGGCTATGGCTATAGATTGTACTTTTGAGGTGCTCAATAAAAATCCTTTTGTATCAAGGTGATATTTTATTTTGGTATTAGGTTTATATAAATAGTGTATAAATAGTATGCCTCGGTGATTATGAACGTGGAATTTTGTAGCAAATAGTTCTTTTTTGATTCTGACTTTGCCAGCTGTTAGCTATGGGACTGTAGACAAGAAATATAATCTTTCTAAACCATCTAGACCATGAGCAAAGCAGTGCTTACTTTATAGGTGTTCTAATAATGAAATAAAGATACATAGAGGAATTTTAAGAAAATCGAAGATATTGTTTCATCCATAAACATTTCAATATGTTGCCAATCGATATGATCTCTTGCTAAAATAAAAACATGTCATTATCACAGATCTCCAAATGGACAAAAAATTCCTAAAATGATAAGGTATCTTCTCAGAATTTTAATATAGCATTGTCTCACAAAGATGTCATTTTTAATATTTAATTTTGGAAACAAGTTACAAATTTTATACAGTACAATTTTGCCAAGAGGAGAATTTGCAAAAGTTAGCTGTTTTCCAATTCTAGTCCCTCGGAATGAAGAAGTTATTTCTTTATATTTGTGGAATGAAATATTCCGTATGTTATTCTCCTAGTAACTTAGGTTATGACAATTCATCAAGATGTGTAGCAAGTTTCCTGTCAGAGATCACAACAGAGATGCAGGGCTGAAATCCCTACACATCATTTCCTTCTGTTTAAATAATTTAGCTGTTCCCTGCTGCATATGTGGATTCATCACTTCTCACAATCTTTAAAGATGACATTGTAGGCATTGTTAGCTCCCCGTGGCATGCTTCTACTAGTGCTAAGATTAAGGTTTGCAATGATTATCGGGAGAGTGGATTACACTCTGTACTTTCTGTCTTTACTCCAGGCATATGCCTTCCATCTCTAGACCTGTCTTGGGCACCTATCCTAGGGGTGGGTCAAGGTAGGCTCTGGAGGCGGGATTATAGGACACAGATGTGGCTTCCTCTTCCTAGAAGCTGATCCCTTAGCTGGGGAGAGAACATATACATAGAGAATGACATAAAACCAAAAAAAGCATCGCATTCATAACGCAAAAGTGAAGAATAAACAGAGTTCATACATTTCGATAGGGTGCAGCGTCAGAATTAGGTGAATGTAAGCAAAGAAAGCTTTAATAGGTATCCTTGAGTTCAGTTAGTAAGGAGCTGATAGACAGAAATTCGAGTGGAAGGGAGAAGCATTCTAGGTGGGAGGGGAGCAAAAGAAACAGACTAGGAATCATCAGTGGGGATCATGTTTGAAATGAATAGGGCCGGGATTAATGAGTTTTTATTACATTAGTTTGGTGATAACATAGAATGTATATTAAGGAACATGTGAGCCATAAATGGATATGACTTATGCAAATTAAAAAGCCATCATTTAATTATTACAGAACCTTTCAAATGTCTCTATCTGCAGGGATTATTATTGTGTAGACATAGGTGCTCTGGAAGCAAAGACAAGACAGGCAGAGGAGTCTCCAAATGAAGTGAGCACATCTAGACAGCACATGGGTGTAGCACAGTGAAACCGACTTGAGCGTCAGCTTAAAAAACTAATTCAATCTCTGTGCGCCAGTTGGTAGCTGAAAGAATTTTCTTTACTCATCCTGGAAGTGTGGAGTCATAGTTAGGCTCTGGATTTGACTATAATTTATTTTATTTTATTATTTATTTATTATTTATTTATTATTATTATTATTATTTTTGCGGTACTGGGGATCGAACTCAGGACCCTGCACTTGCTAGGCAAGTGCTTATTCCACTGAGCTATATCCCCAGCCCTTGACTATAATTTAAATTCAGACAAGAATATATCAATTACTCTGTAAAAATTAATGATTAGGACTGGTGTCCGTCCTAAACACTTAACTGACCTATTGAGCTTCATGCATCAATTGCACTTGTGTGAATTTTTAGCTCTGAGGTAAGCAATTTGGAGGGAGAGGTCTGTATGTATTTGCTTTTATCTATTTATTTATTTATTTGGCAAAGGAGGAAGCAAAAGCATTTAGGTTTTACATGCAGCAATGTCTGGGCGACTGAATGTCTGGTCAGAAATAGCATCCATGTTTTGCATGGTGTCCTCTAGATGAGATGAGTTCTTGGCAAGAATTCAAACTGTAGCCTATGTGGATACATAAAGGCAGAGTTGAGACTCTGATTCTGGAAACATTGGCCTTGGCCGGGTTCTTTAGTCTTCTTAAAGTTTCTGCCAACCGCTTAACATCCTTTTGATAGATTCCTTTTCTGTGATTCAACAGAGTTAACTTCTAATGCTTGCATCTAGGAATCTGGATGTAGAAACTAGAGTAGAAGGTTCCAGAAAGGAGGTCCAGTCCTTTGTTTTTGTTAAAGACAGATGGAAGTGATAACACTGTCATGGTGCAGAAGTCCAGTGCCAAAACTGTGAAGGGAAGAGACTTAAAGTAAAAATAGAAGTTTGGGGAGGAGGGCTATTAGAGGAATACAGTGAGCATGGAAGGGTCCAATGAGGGGTGTGTGTGTGTGTGTGTGTGTGTGTGTGTGTGTGTGGAGAGTGGCTAGGTCCCAGGGTATGTATGGAAAGGATAACATTAGAGAGAATGTGAAAACTTCTCTCCCTTCTTTCCTTTTTTCCTCCTTTTTTCCCTCCCTTTTCCCCTCCCTCCTTCCCTTCCTTCATTCTTCTTCTTTCATCTCTTGTTTTTTATACTCTGTCGCTCCCTTACTCCCAAGAAAGGTAGAAGAAGTGAATAAATGGAATGAAACGCTGAAGAAATCTTGAAGTTACGAAAGAAGGAAGTAGAAGAAACAGTAATATAAGAGACGTGAGTATCTTCAGGGATAGTTCTAAAGGTCTGTGGCGGGAAAAGTTTTAGGAACTTGTACTATGGAAAAGGTAATAGAAATTTAACTAAAAATAATAAAAAATCACGAAGTGGCAACATATCATTGAGGTTAGGAAGTCTGACTGAGAAATGATACCTCTTAGGGCAACTTTAAAATGATTTAATGCCCTCCATACTCTGCGGTAAGAGATGGAGAGCAGTTCACACGGCAGGGCAGGAATCCGCCATCACGGTCGGCTTCGCTTTGCTTCAGATTGGCGGTGCTCGCTTAGGAGGAGAGGAAGGAGAGACAGCAGTGCTGACGATTCTCCGATTCCCAGAAGTATTTCGGCTCAGTCCGCTTCCCCTGTCCTCTCCTTGGAACTTCATTTGCCTCCAACATCTTAAAGTTCCTTCTACTCATTTATCCAGTTTTCACCACTGCGCCTTTTCTCCCAAGCCCCTCCCAGCTTGCGTCCGTCACCTGTCCTCCTCTTTTCCCGGGGCATCTGCTGTCGGCGCGTGTGCTTCACTGTGTTCCCTTCGCGTTTCCCTTTAAGTTTATTTTAGTTTTCTCTTCCACTTCTCTGATGTTCATCATCTTGGGTTTTTTTTTTTTTCCAGTTTCTATGTTTTTTATTTTCTTAAGCTTCCTAACTCTCTTAATCATTATTCTTTGATTTTTTTTTTTCTTTTCTTTCAAAAAAATCAGTGGCTGCTTCCCTTTTCTCCTATCCCTTCTAGCTTGTGTTCTCTTCTGTCCCTTTCAGCCTTATCCGTGACCCTCTCCAAGGGAATTTAGGCTTTCATTTTCCCATTCTGACTTCCAGTTTTCATCTTTCTCTTCTTAGATGCTTTTTGTCCTCTGAACTTCTTGGTTTTATATTTAACTCAACTCAACTTGCAAACAGTACTTCTTAGGATCAGTAGATCATAAATGAATAATCCCCTGTCCTAATTGATTAAGCTTTTGGAGTGGGCTATAGGGAAAGAACCAACAATAACAAACTACAACCCCTCATCCCTCAATTGTCAAGTCTAAATGCTTCTGTTAGGTCTTACAGTTTTTCCATGCTTCACTAGGTTCCATATCTCCAATCTTATTCGCCTTTATCAGTCAAACCTGCCCTTGTCAACTGACTACTTCCCTATGCCATGCAACATGGGGTACTTATTAGTTCTTGCCATTGTAAGTATTCTTTATTTTCTGGAGCATGTAGTTTCTCTTCTATTTTGAAGTTTTCTTCAAGATCTACTTGAGGTTGCAGTCTTGTTTTATTTCTTTTTCTTTTCTTTTCTTTAGATTCCTATAGGACTTGGTTGTACCATGAATTTAGCATTCACTTCATAGTATCTGTAGGTTTCCAGGGCTGCCATAACGAAAGATCACAGCTATAAAGGTTTTTGGTAGAGGGTGCTTTAAAGAACAGAAGTTTCAAGTCTTGCAATTCTGGCATTGACAGGTCTGCTGTCAAGGTGCTGGCAGGTTTGCTTTCTTCTGTGGCCTTTCTCTTTGGCTTGTAGATGCCTATTTTCTCCCTGTAGCCTCACACGGTCATCATTCTGTATGTCTTTATGTTAAATGACCTCATGTAACTTATTTACCATATATGTAAAGGCCCTATCTCAAAATGCAGTCACATTCTGAAATATTTGCAGTTATGATTTCAACATATGAGTTTTAGGGGGACATAATTCAGCCCTAGAGAATGTCAGATATGTTCCTGGGCATTGCTTTACTTTGACCAATTGTGGAGAAAACCCTTTGAGAACAGAGCTGGTACCTTTTATTTCTATATCATCGACAGCAGCTAGACTGGTTCTCAGAACATAGTAGGCATTTACTACTGCTGCTTCCCTGAATTATATTCCTCCAATGGCATAATTCACAATACATTTTTAAAGCCTGCTTAAAATATAAATTTTGCGCTGAGATTAAATGACCGAGGGGCCTGCTATCATTCATTCCGTGCACCAGTGATCTGTGCAACATTTCCTCTGGTGTCTTCCTGAGCTGGCAGGAGCCAGCCATTCATTTAAATTGGCAACAGACATGGAAATGAATTTGTGTGCTGTCTTACTTGGTAATAAAACTTAAAGTGCAGTGTAATTTGGGATGGTTTGAAGCAGTAATGCAATTTTGGCAAGTCTGCTATATCTCTACAAGACTTACTGTTCAAAGATTTTTAAGCCAGTTGGCTACAGACTCTCTCCCTAAAAACAATTGATTAAAACTACGTCCTTCTGAACTTGATCCAATTCTTATTGGCAATGAGTAAAACATAGGTTACATCTTTAGTTGAAGTTTTCTGGCCAGTTTTAAGCTGGCCTTATTGTACAATGCTTTTTCTGGTCTATTTTCATCAGCAGTTATAACACTTCCTCTCCTAATTTAAGGGACAGAAGATAATAAAAAATGTGTCCAACTCAAGTTGTATTTGGAATGGTGGCAGAAGAGGATATAACCTGTGACTGAAAGAAAAAATGAGGGTAAAAAGAATATAAAATCTTTTCAGCTTTTTGAGTTTCTCTATATAAATAATCCTCACATTCTCGGAAAAGCGAGTGTAAGGCAGCTGAGTATCAGCATGCTAGAGCTGATAGCTTCTCAATATCTAACTCTAGCTCGAATTTTAAATCAAGGAAGTAAGTATTCCTACTTGTGATGTCCCCCAATCCAGACTTTATCTGGAGAAAGTAGGGTCTAATAAAAACCAGAATTTATATTAGTTTCTAGCTGTAATGATTATTTTTATTAAATGATTCGCAGGCTTTCTATTACATTAATGTCATTCAGATGATCATTCTTGAAATGATTTATGTGTTCCAGTTGCCAACCAAATTTACTAGGATCCACCTTTTCTTGTTGTATAAAATATGTTAGGCTCACATAACACATGCGTGCATTGATCAAAAGGGGCAGATTTATTAGCTACTTCCACAGCAGCAACTTGAAGTGGCAGAATAGTTCTGCTAGAAGTTTCTTTGGGAGATTTACCAAAGAGAGCATGCAAATCTTACTCAATTTAATTGGACTCCCATAAACAGCTGTCATTTATTTTTAAGAGATTTGCTTTACTAAGAACACTAAAAAGACATAATTTTCAGTAGGGGAAGACTGGTCAATACTTTTCTTTTTCCTAGTTGATGATCCAGTTCCCTGGTTTACCCCTCAGCTTCTTGTCAATGGTCTTCATATCCCCATTTTTTCAATCATTTGTTGCACTCATCCTGAAAATCCTGAAACACTGACTAATGCAGCTGGCTCAGTTACCACTCCTTCCCTCCCACTGGTGGAGAACATTAGGTAATTATCGCCTGGTGTGAGTGTAAACGTTTCTACTGAAAACAAGAATCATGCCGTTAATAAGAAACTCTTCATTCAACTCTTGCATGGCTTCTCATTTGCTGGAGAAACA
The DNA here is from genome assembly GCA_004027595.1 of Dinomys branickii. Lineage (NCBI taxonomy): Eukaryota > Metazoa > Chordata > Mammalia > Rodentia > Dinomyidae > Dinomys > Dinomys branickii. Next base: position 7,214 of record PVLD010018746.1, on the reverse strand, counting down.
AAGCTTGCCTCAGCTTTCTTAAAGGGCGATCACATCCATCTCCATCCAGGGGCATCCTCACTGTGTGGCTCTCAAAGAACGAGTAGCCCTTCACTGAAAGCTCTCACGTCCTCTTGTGCTCTGCATTCCCCTCTCCTCCCTTTTAAGATCATGCCCTTTCAATTAATCTTTGTCTCTTGTCTGTCTTTAACCTCCTTCTCAACCTCTTAACTGATCCCCTTGCTTTGGTCAGGCCATATCCCTCTCGCCCAGGGTATTTAATCAACCTAGTCACAAATAGTGATGTTTACTACACATCGACCACATACGGTTGTATTTCCAAGTTCCCTTTGAACTTGGAAACCATGTGACATTGGTGATTAACAGGTTTGTGGTGGTAGTAATTTCCACTGATGTCCATACGCTTTATGAAACAAGGTGATAGAGTCTTTATGCTCCTGGGTCCCTGGATGACTTTGATGAACAGAGCAGACCCCTGCTGAATTGTGTTGGACATGTGCTATACAGGAGAAATATAGCTTCAGAGTTTTTGTTTATTATTCAGTCCAACTTAGTCTCACCAATCCTAACAAACCCAATCTTTCTTTTAGAAAAAAGGAGACTGAGCCTGCTTATATTCACTTATATTATTACATTTATTCTTTTCTTAAAAATTAATTTTCTGGAAAGAAACTTACCTTCGCTAACTTTTCACTTCTCTTTGATACCTTAGCCCTATTAAAGGCTTCCTGACCCCAGCACTTGTCAGAACTGTTCTAGCTAAAACTACCAACGAGCTTTTAATTTTCAGATCCGGTGGCCTGATTTTATTACCTTAATTGACCTTGCGCAGACTACAGCAGTACTGACTTTTAGAAACTTTCATAGATACCATTTGCTTCTAATTCTCTTTTTCTCTTTCATTTCCATCAACCTCTTCCTCTTTACTTGGGCCCCTTTCTACTGTCTGTGGCTCAGATGTTAGCATTCCTCAGTATATTTGGCTTTTTCCATCCATATGTGCTTTCATCTTTCTGTTCATATAGGTTCAATGAATTACCATTATTGTCTGACTTATTTAGCCACAATTCCAAATCTACAGGCAGTAAAAAAAGCATTCCACAGCATTAAACCAAGTCATTTTGATTGGTACAATTAAATGATAAACTTTGTTCTGCTGCCTTGATTTGTGCTGTATCCATTTCTTTAATAATGAAGGAGAGTCACGGTTACTCCAAGATCTTTCCCAAATGTTCCCAGTTATTTGTGGAGTGATAGCCTACTTTCTTGTGACCTATTAGAAAAAGTAGGCTAGTGCTTGTTCAATTTGCATGAAAATGGGCTGGAAAACTGAGACTTGTAGAAAGAGTGGATTTGCTCAATTTGTTTAATCTCCTACTTAACTCAGAAAAGTTTATACTCAAAGGACTTAGATCACGGAATTTTCCCCCTGGTATAACAACTAAACTCCATCCATTCTTAAGGCTTGGGAAGGCGGTTGATCCATGAAGGAACATCACTCACAGGACCTGTTGAAAAGTTGATATCCTTTCTGCTTCTAGGAGCTTGTTAAGCAAAACAGAGCTTAAGGAGGAGGTGAGCAGAAAATGAGGTAGTCGAAAATGAGGTAGTCAGAAATGTGTTCTTGACTCACCACCTCAACCTTCAAATAAAAGATAGGATCCGCTAGATGAGTCAGACACACTAACTTTACCTCTACTGGAAACTAAGAGGGAAATTGCTCTGTAAGGTAGGTGTCCAACAAAAAATAAAAGAGTTCAGCATATTTAGGCAGGAAGAACCCTAGATCAGGTGGAGAAGAGAGTCTAGTTTTCCTGTCTATATCTCCTTTGGGGCAAATCCTAAGTGGGCCTATTCACAAGCCTGCTGTCATGGACCACTGCAGAGACTGATAGTGGATTACTGCAGGAATCTGGGTGAGATGGAGAACAGGGATGTGGCTCAGGGACCTACTGCCATGAAGTGACAAGATGAGGCCATGTCACCAGAGTGCGGGGTCACCAGGCTATAACTAAAACAAAAGATGGACCAGCAAAGAGTGTATGACTTAAATTGCAAATGTCAACAGAAAGTAGAATTTGGCCAACTTTCATCCTTAAAGGGCAGTTAACTAGCCCTTTACTTCCAGAACCACAAAGATCCAGGGTATGCCATAGAGGTCTGAAGATCTTTCCAACTTCCTGCCATGAATTTAAGTGAACCCCCTACTTCCACATCCATTACATCACAAGTAAAGGTTAAAGGAAGGCCAGCTCAATGTGAGAGAGCCTGGATCAGTGATGGCAAACCTTTTAGAGCTTTCAATGATACAAACAGCCTGCTGTGGCGTGCATGTCATAGGTATGCTGCCACTGGCCTAGATGATTAAACTTTACAAAGCACTAAAATTAATGGTTAGCAAATGCTAGAATTCAGGTGGCCCATTTAGTTCTCCTCCATTTCTCTCAACTTAGGAAGTGGAACTTGTAAATATGACAAAAAAAAATAATTGTGCATGTTCATTTAAGTTTTAGTGTGAATTAAATTTATGACCCTTATACAACATGCATACATTCTTCTCTTTTCCTGTTGTATGATTCATAATTGAACTATTTCTAGCTGCAAGTTTCATAATTACTTCACATTCAAGATATTCCAAACTATTCTTCTCATCAACACCTGCCCTGTTTTAGTAATTGTACAGTCTCAGTCAGTGGTACTGCAAAACACAAGACCTGTTAGTTTTCTATCATCTTCTCGTTTACTTGCTCTTCCCCTCCCTAGTCACCAATACCATAAACCCAATCTCATAACATCCTTGATTTCACAGTATTTACTATAGAGAGGCAACAGTGTTTGTAGAACTAGGCAAATACACACTTTATTCTTTCACAAAAAATATAACTGTTGACTGGTGTTTTACAGAAAATGTGAGAGGGAAAGAGTCTTCCTCAAATTCTGTATCATGAAGAAGCATAAAAACTGGATGTTTAGAGATACACATAGAAAAAAGTCTGAAAGCCTGATGGCATGCATATTATACATGCCAGCTTCTGGTTAATGGCTGAGGAAGGAAGAACAGAAAAGTGATGGGGCTTAGGGAGCTTTAACATCCTGATTCTTAAAGGATAAGAGAAAATTGATGTGGTACAATATTTGCCTGTGTTAAATTTGGGTGATGACATGGCTGTCTATTATACTAGCTAATGCATAATTCATTATACCAGATATTTCATAAATAAAAATATTAAAATCTAGATATTGAATTATTGAATAATGGAAGCTGTAAAGATAATTACCTACAATTATTGTTAAACAATGTTTTCAACACTTATCATAACATTTGGCTGACAGGTGCTAAATAAAAATTTGTTGCAGGAATAAAGAAATAAGATTCATAGAATATGAATGCTGTGGCATTCAGGAAGGTGAGCTGCCTTTCCTAAAGCAATTTGATGAGCTAGAAAGCAGTGGCTTTTGTAGAATGCAGACCTATTTTTGAAACTCAGGACATTACCCCTTGTGTGACTTCAAGAAAATTCTTTAAGCTATTTCTGCTATCAAGTATGCCTCACCAAATGTGAATGCCTTCCTCAATCTGTTAATAACATTTGCCAGTTTCTTAAGTAAACAAAAACCAGTGTTCTTTTTACAACAATTACTCTGGCAAAAAATATTGTGTTTGTTGAGATATTACCCAACTTTATATATGGGAACTGGGCTATGAAAAGTTTCAAGGCATGAATGACTCCTCTCTCTAATTCTTAGAATGAGCTTAGAAGATAAATTGTTACCCAGCACTTCTTATCTGTAGCATCCAAATGGCTGGGAAGGCCATAATCTCCCGGAGAAGAGATGCTAGATTTTATAGTCACACATTTATTTTAACGGTGAAGTTAATTTTATAGTTAAATAGGCAGAATTGTTAATGCACATGGATCAAACTGATCTAAATCAATCCCTTTGTTTCTCTTGTAATGTTCTGCATAAAATTCTTTCAGGTATTAACACAGATATTTGGTTCAGGTGGAACCAAATGAGAAAGCCGTTATCTTTGACTTCCAGAGAGAGCCAACTGGCTGTAACTAGCAAAAGCAGTTTCCATCACAGATCAAACCGCAGCAAAGTATAGTCATGTAGTTATTTCAGAATTTAAACTACTTGCCCAAATCCTAAGGGCATAGTCATTGTCAGTGGGAGCTTCTTTAGGTGGCGTCTCCTCAACAACAGACCAAGTCAGCTAAAATTGAAATAGTTACATTCCTGAAATCAAAGAGAGACATACTCCAATCTTTAAAATCAATTTAAGATCCTGTTTCTTTGATTATTTAAATTGGCAGTTCTTCTAAAATTCAGGGAAAGGAAACTAGAAGATGCTAATCTTTATTTAGGTTGATAATCTTGGTGCCTAGCACAGAGCTTGACTGAGCTTTTACTACTCAGTGGTTAAGTGATTGGATGAATTTGTAGTCAGAGCGGAAGTAGTATGGGCAGGAATATGTCAACATCAGAATATGGGGAGGTGAGATAAATACAGAAAGCTTTCTTTCTGCAAATGGAAGAAAAAAAGTCGTTGATGCTTGGCTAATAAACAAACATATTTTCAGTATGAATGTATGCACCTTTAGACCAGGTATGTGGGGAAAAGTATGTTCTGATAAAATTCCAGATAATGGTCAGAAATATTTGCTGACTTCTCTCTCAAGAATGGCTTGAAGTTTTATTGCCTAGCATTCATTAATCTCATAATTATAATTAACCTATAAAGGTTACACATGGGTAGAATCTCCCAGATACCTAAAAGTCCCTGATCTTGGTTATCAAAACTCATCTATTATCACCTCCTTCATAGTTCTCACTGAAAATAGACTCCAATGACATATAGCATTTCCTTATTATTCCTGGAGGAGTAAAGAACTGGGCCGGATCATTTTAAGGAGGAAAACGACTTGAAAACAAGTACTAAAAGGCTAACAGTGGTTATGTTTTTGAATCATATGATTTTTTCTCTTTATTTTCACAATCCTACATAATACATTCCTTTGAAGCAATATGTTACTTTAGTAATAAGAACTTAAATAATATTTGACAATCCTCCAATGTGGTGCTAATCCTCCACTGTGGCTCCTGAACGTCCTTATCATGGTAGGTTTTTCTCAGATATGCGGTGGGCTCCATGGGGAAGTCCACTCACTCTCTTGCAGATGGCGGAAGAAATCTGCTTTTGAAAGAGGGAAGGACCTGTTGAACTGGTTCCTCCCACACAGAACTACTATATATTCCAAATCGTTCTGCTTTGCCAAGCGCCACGATGCTTATAATTGGAACTTGCTTTTTTAGAAAAGCATTTGTTTACAGACCAAGTCTAACTAACCCTGTAGTAACTGTGAAATGTAACCTCTCCTGGGTGATCAGTAAACTCTTCTCTCGAGCTTGGCCTCTTTCCACCCTGCTGGCGCTCCACGGCTGTTCATAACTAGCAAGAATAGAAAGACATGGAGCTCAGAAAGTTACTCATCCACCCTAATTGCCATAAAATTTCTCAAAACAAGAAAATTCTCTTAATATAATGTTATTTATGATGATAATAAAATCAATTGGTTTTTATGGTCTTGCATTACAAAAGTTAATATTATTCATACCTACCCCTCCTGAGAACTCTCCGATGTGATGCTTCATGTAAATTGTGTCCATTAACTTATCAGAATGTCAGTGGGAATAATCATTCTTGTTGGAAAAGTTCCCACCTCCATTTCAGACAGTGGGTCACAGGTTCATCCAGGGAAACTGCCTGTGCAATTGTACTGAAATCATAACTTTTTACAAGCATCCTTTTTATAGACAGAAGAAAACTTTAATGTATCGACATGAACCTGAACTGTGCCCTTGAAGTGTTTTAGAAAGGCTTGCCTTTGAGAATTGAGATGCAGTGGAATCCACGATTAACTACTTAATATGTAAATTATCTTCTCTCTTGTACCGCCTGTAATGACTGCCGACTGGTATTAATGAGCTGGCAGTACAGTAAGAAACAAGCGTGCCCTTTCAAAGCCATAGGTGGTAGCTGTAAGCTGATTTATGATCTAAGGCTTATCTTTCTCCATTATCTGCATCAGCTGACAAGCATCCCTTCCCCCACTCCTCCGCTGCTTCATATTTTACACCTAAGCTGTGGGGACATCTTCTCCACACTGACAGCACCATTTGCTTCTTTGTAAACGCATTGCCTCAATCCAGTGATCCAGAAGTTGAACTCAGTCATTCTGCACCATAAAGATAACAGCTCCTGGCCAGAGTCCTATCTCAAAGCCAGTTGTAAATGGCCAGGCTTTAGATTCTGCCTCTCTCAGCCTCAGTCTGTGTGCTTGTTCAGTGGGGAGGATAAACCCTGAACAGTGATGCTCCAGTGGTCAAATAGAACAGCAGGTGGTTTTTGACAAAGCTGGATTGCAGTGGCTTTTTATTCTTTTAAAAACGATTTGCAAACATTGCATCCTACTGACGAAGGCATGGAGCATATCTGTGAAAAACTCAGAGATCAGAGGTTAGCCACAGAGTCACGTAGAGACTGACCCCAGGAGCAGGAGGGCTTGAGGGTGGCAAGTCCAGCTCCTGCTGCGCCTCTAAACATGCACATCTTTTCATCTCCTTTGCTCTCATTCAGCAGGGAATTCACAAAGACTAACCCAGCACTCTACTCTCTTGTATACTGCATCCTCGGTTAATTCCATGGGTTCGGCTTTGTTTGGCTTTACAGTGCTGGAATTAAATCAGAATTTGAGGTTTTGCTCCAGACCACCCCTCTTGGCCCTTCACTGATTAGTTTAGATGGTGCCTGGCTCAGTGATGGGAGGTGAAGTCAGCAGTGTCACTGTCCAGTGAAGCCCTCAGGCCCATGTTCCCTGCTTACTCCCATGAGTGCTCATTGCTATTCCAGAGCCATTCTGAGTCAAGGATGCTGCAGCGCAGTTCTATCCATCCTCAGGTAAATATACCTGAAACGAAATATTTCAGCGCAGACACAAAGTGCTTTATTACCCTAAATAATTAAACAGTCAGCAAAAGAAGGAAAACTTCAAATAAATAACATGACTAGAATAAGCCAACATATAACCATGATAACCATTAATGTAAATGGCCTCAACTCAAAAGTCAAAAGGAAAAGATTGGAAAACTGGATTAAGGAACACAATCCAACGATATGCTGTATACAGGAAACACATTTTACTCAAAAA
>PVLD010018745.1:0-38189 GCA_004027595.1 Dinomys branickii | reverse complement strand
GGTGCGACTTGAGCACTCTGCTCCTCCTGCCTCGTCCTTTCCAAAGAAACGTGCTCATAATGGGGTGACCTAATTACATCGCAATGGAACTCGCAGCGCTCGGCGCTCCGGTTTCATAACACCCGGCGGCCTGGAGTGCTGGGAAGCAGCGCGCGAGCCCGGCCCGCGACTTCCGCCCGCGTCTACACCGCAGCGCCCCGGCGGGCCAAGGCGCGGGGAGCGGCCGGGGGGCGCGTTCGCAACTTTAGGCGGATGGGGAGAGGGGAGCCCAACCTAACAGGAAATACGCCCCGATTCGATCGTTTTTTGAAGGAATCGTATTTCACCGCGGGGCCCTTCAGTTTTGGGGACCCTATACCACCATGGAATCCCGCCCCAAAACAGCGCACGGGGACAAACCATATGTTCCGTTCGCGTGGGGGCGGGCGACCAGCAATAATAAGTTGAAAGTGTCACCTCCCCCACATATTTACCTGCAGTCCCACCGAACTTTTGTCCACGCTCTCGCGTCTGTGTGCGTGCGTGGGGGCGCTGCGCGTAATTCAAAGAGCGCGTGGAAACTGGATCGTTGCTCAGTGGGTGGTTTCTTTCTCTTGTGGGGCAGAGGAAGGGACTTCTATGAAAGATTCAGAGTTTGTTGTACTAAAAGTTTATAAAGATTGCGTGCGTCAAAGAAGCGCCGCGCCTAGTCCCGGGCCGGGGTCTTAACTTTTTTTTGGTCAACGTATCCCCTCACGCCCACACCCGGAGAGCGCGTGCGGGCGGGCGAGCGGCAAGCGGGCGTGTAGACGCGTGCTGCGCTGAGTCGAGCTGTGCTCGCCCCCGCCAGGCCAGGTCTTGCTGGGGGAGTAAAAAAAGTTTCTCTCCTCCCTCCCCTACCCTCGGCCGGCTAAGAGAACACATAAAACTCTAGACTTGAACGTTTGGGGCGCTTCTGGCCCGGCCAGGTTTGCAGAGGGGAGCCGGGTGTGGACAGAAAAGTCAGGGAAAGGTGAGTTGTGCGGGCACTTGGGGAAGTTTCAAGGGAGAGCGGCACAAGATGGAAACCGCATCCCGGGCGCAACAGGACAGGCTCCAGCTCCTGCTTGCAAAAAGAGAAAGTCGAGCTCGCCTTCCTGCCCGGCGAAAAAACAACAACACAACAACAAGCACCCCGGAGGGGGGGGAATGAGTGATGTCACTGAGCCGCGCGGCCAGGCTGACAAAGGGGGCCCCTCCCCCTCTGCGCCGAGCGGCTCGAGGAGGGGCGCCCGCAGCGCGGGGGACTCGAAACTTTTCCTCTTTAAGAAAAAAAAAAAGTTGCGCCCTGCCCGCAGTGGTTTTTTTTTTTCCGCCTTCTTTCCTCGTCTCCCCTCCCCCCCTCTTCCTTTTGAAAGTTTCTTTCCTCCTCCCTCCCTTGACCGCATGGCTGATTCAACCTCAGTGTCAATCAACTTTTTTTCTCCCGTTCCTTATTTAAATAAAGTTTAAAGCTCCTCCTTTCTCCAGCCCACCAAAAAAAAAAAAAAAAAAAAAATCTGAAACTATAAATTGGGCATTGCGCGCCGCAGCCCGGGAGAGTCAGGAAGGCGAGGGGCGTGAGGAGCAGGCGTGTGGGACTCCAGACCGGAGAGCCGGAGGCTGCGCCTTCCCCGCACCGGGACCTTCGCTACGCACCGCATCCTCGCCCCAGCCCCGCGCGAGCGCCCACGATGACCACCACCCTCGTGTCTGCCACCATCTTCGACTTGAGCGAAGTTTTATGCAAGGTAAAGTGGGGCGGAGTGTTTGCTTTTTAAAAACTTGTCTCCTTTTGCTTAAAAAAAGCAAAACAACAGCAACAAAAAAACTACCCGAAAGTTTGGGTCTTGGCAAGCGGAGGGTAAGAGGAGAGTGAAGGTTCTGTTCTCCCGCACTTTCCACGCAGTTTGAAGGAATTTGGCCCTCTCCTCCGCGCCCTTGAAGTTTCAACAGTTCCTGGCGGGTTTACATGTGAATCTGGGGAGCAGAGTTTTTTGGGGGCGAGGTCTGCCGGGCGGGGCTGCCGGGTGGATTGGTCGGGAGTGTGGGGCAAGTTTGGGGCGACTTTTCGTCCTTTCTGCGCTGCTTGCACCGGGCCTCGCTGGTTTGCTCGGCTCTTCCGTGTGCGCCCTGAGGTGTGCGCCTGGGTTCGAGTCTGCCCAGCACCATGACCGGCCTGTGGGCTTGGGGTTCGGCGGGAGTCTCTCTCGAGAAACCCTGTCGTGCTGGCAGATCTTCCCCTGTGCTTTTGGGGAGCCAGGGATTTGCGAGGAAGAAAAAGGTCGAGGGTTCTGATTGAAAACGATGTCTCAGTGCGAATTTGCAGTGCGGCTGGTGGCCGCCGCGTCTCTGCGGGCTTCCTCTGTTGTAGCCCGCCGCCCCGCGAACTTGGGTGGAAGTGGGCTGTCCAGCTTACCTGTGTTGGGAAGTGCGGTGGCACCTTGTTTGGGGGCCGGGGGACAAAACGTTGCTTGAGCTTAAGAATCCCCGCCTGTAAGGATTTAATGGAGGCCTCCTGAAGCCAGAGAGCTTGCCAGCGGTGTAGAATAAAACGTTTTAAACCCGGAGTGGTCTAGGAGTGCGTTTGAAGTGCACGTAACAAAAGCCTATGGATGTTGTTAAATGTTTTCCCAGTCCTCTCCCCCCTGGTTTGAAAGGGCGAAGCTGCTAGGCTGCTTTTAATTGCTGAAGTGTTTAGCCTTCTCTTAAACACGTCGGGTCATGTTGCTGTCTTTACCCCAGCCAGCTGCCCCTGTCGGCACAGCTTGCCAAGGCCCTAGGGCTGCAGGGTTGGGGTGCAGAGACGTGGAGGGGCTGAAGAGCAACATCAAAAAGCTGGGAGTTTTGAGACTCCTTCCCCCTTGCGCCTTCTCGGGCGCACTCGGCCGCGCCGCTGCAGCCCAGCTGCCCGGCCAGTCTTCCTCCTCTTTCCTGCTCTCCTGCTCTTTGATCTGTTTCTTTCTCTTCCCTCCCTCCCCCACAGGACTTTTTAAAATGAACCTCATTGTTGGGAACCGGCTCTCCACTGGGTTCCTGTAATCCGCTCGGTGGGGTGGTTGTGGTTGTGGTTACAGATTCCCAATTCCCCGCTGCTGATCCTAAGGGACCAACTTTAGAATTTGCACAGTGACACCCACTTGGGCCAAGAGCCAACTCCCAAATCTTCGGCACAATTTGGGCAGGTGACTGGGATCCCTTTGGAACAGAGCCCTGCCCGGGACGAATCTGCACCCCCCATTCTGCTGTTGACTGCTGTGTGTGTGTGTGTGTGTGTGTGTGTGGCGGGGGGTGGGATGGCGGGGTTGGTGCTCCCGTCCTTCCCATCTGCAGCTTTGCCTTCAGGATTAAACACTGGAGCGCTTATCCAAGTCTCTCTTGCAGCCAGGAGACAAGTCCAAAAGCATTTTCCCAGTGAAGCGGGTGGGAAATGGGAGAGGCTGCCCAGGGCACCCTTTGCAAGAGCATAGAACTAAGAGTGTTTTTAGGGATCACAGCCCAGTCTCCCGGACCCAGACCAGATCCCCCCCTCATCCCCCCAGCAAGAAAAAACACAGGCAGCCTGAAGACCTGTTGCAAGGAAGGGAACGCTTCTGAGGGAGGAAGTTAGTCTTGGGCCCAGCTGTGGGGGAGGGGCTACCAACAGAGCAGGGAGACTGAGGGGACCCAGCCAGCCTTTTGCCTTCTCTCGGGGCTTTCCCCGTTTTTGTTAGGGGAAGAAAACTAGAGAGGTGTGCTGTGTGTGTGAGGTGTTCTGAGTTGAATTTATTTGGGAGGCAAAGAAGTTATAGTCTGTAGATTTAAAAAGCTGTAGCTTTGGGAAGAAAGGCTGTGAAGGTGCATTTCAGGGGTCAGCACAGAGCAGGGTGAGTATGTAATTTGTCACCCTGGCCGGGGTTTTGCGGTTTTTTATGAATGGGGCCAAGATAAACCCAGGTGGCTGTTGTGTGTGGGAGAGATGTGGGAAGGGGGCTTGCTGGGGTGGAGGTGGGGTGGTTCCTTGGGGACCCTGGCGGCAACTGTCATTCCTGGACACGCTTCCCTGGCCTGGGGGCGTCACTGACAGTGACCTTGCTTTTTCTTCTCTCCTTTCCAGGGCAACAAGATGCTCAATTACAGTACTCCCAACACAGGGGGCTGCCTGCTGGACAGGAAGGCCGTGGGTACTCCTGCTGGAGGGGGCTTCCCTCGTAGGCACTCGGTCACCCTGCCCAGTTCCAAGTTCCACCAGAACCAGCTTCTCAGCAGCCTCAAGGGTGAGCCGGCCCCGGCCCTGAGCTCTCGTGACAGCCGCTTCCGAGACCGCTCTTTCTCCGAAGGGGGCGACCGGCTGCTGCCCACCCAGAAACAGCCTGGGAGCGGCCAGGTCAACTCGAGCCGCTACAAGACGGAGCTGTGCCGCCCCTTTGAGGAAAACGGTGCCTGTAAGTACGGGGACAAGTGCCAGTTTGCGCACGGCATCCATGAGCTCCGAAGCCTGACCCGCCACCCCAAGTACAAGACGGAGCTGTGCCGCACCTTCCACACCATTGGCTTTTGCCCCTACGGGCCCCGCTGCCACTTCATCCACAACGCCGAGGAGCGCCGTGCCCTGGCCGGGGCCCGGGACCTCTCCGCTGACCGTCCCCGCCTCCAGCATAGCTTTAGCTTTGCTGGGTTTCCTAGTGCCGCTGCCACCGCCGCTGCCACGGGGCTGCTGGACAGCCCTACGTCCATCACCCCACCCCCCATCCTGAGCGCCGATGACCTCCTAGGCTCACCTACCCTGCCTGATGGCACCAATAACCCCTTTGCCTTCTCCAGCCAGGAGCTGGCGACCCTCTTTGCTCCTAGTATGGGGCTGCCTGGGGGTGGCTCCCCGACCACCTTCCTTTTCCGGCCCATGTCCGAGTCCCCTCACATGTTCGACTCCCCCCCCAGCCCTCAGGATTCTCTCTCGGACCAGGAGGGCTACCTGAGCAGCTCCAGCAGCAGCCACAGCGGCTCAGACTCCCCCACCTTGGACAACTCAAGACGCCTGCCCATTTTCAGCAGACTTTCCATCTCAGATGACTAAGCCAGGGTAGGGAGGGACCCCCGCTTCCTTTACCCCTCTGCCCCACACCAGTACCCTCACCTCCCTGCCCAGCCCTTTTCCCTTGACCCTACATGAACAAGGTTAAGCTCAAAATGCCTCCCCTAGAACCTTTGAATGTCCCCTCCCCTTTCCCCCACCCTCCCAACACAAGGACAAGTCAATCTGTCAGTAGCTTCTGGCTTGAAACGCCCTCCCTCGACTTCATAGCCCACTTACCACGCGTAACAGACAAGTCTCATATTTGTCAGTAGATGCCTTTTTTCTGGCTTAAGCCTTAAGTGCCAAATCACGAAAGAAAAAGCAGTAACAGTTTACAGAAGCAACTTAGTGCCTTGTAATCTAACTTTGTCACTGTGACTACATTACCTCTTCAGCGCCAGGGGGCACCCATGGGCCTCCTGGGGCCTCTGCCCATGGGGGGGGGTCCACCCAAAACCAGCAGCTCCCTCCACTGGCGACATGATTGCACCTTCCCTTGTTTCTCCCGCACACTTCTTCCTCTCTTCCCCGTAGAGAGCTGTGCCCCCCCACTTGGGAGAGTTGTTGCTGGGTTTTGGGGGAAAACCATCTTGACATTCAAACCTTTTCCTTCCCAACCTGAACCCCCATTGACTAATCTTGCCTGGGTTTGTACATCTGCAGGAAGGAAGGCTGGAAAAGTGGACGAAGATTTTGACATAAGTGGGACTTTGTGATTTAACTTTTTCTTTTTTTTTTTTTTTAAAGTGGGGAGGAAGGGGAGGCTAGATGGACTATAAGAGACTTGATTTTGGTGCTAAAGTTCCCCAGTTCATATGTGACATCTTAAAAAAAAAAATAACAAAAAAAGAAAGAAAAGCTAGAAAAACATGTTAAGGGGTGAGCAGTTAATGGTATTCATTCCACATTCAATATCTGTGTAAGACGATTTCCTGTAGAAGTAGCTTTAATGGTTTTGCTCTAGAATACCGTAGGTCTACCCTTAGAGCACTCACGCCTTGCTTTTTTTCCCTGGGTTTTAAACTTCATATAACTTTCAGAAATTGGAGAGCAAAAATTTTGCTTGTCACTGCACATCAATATAAAAAAGCTTATTTAACTTATCAAAACGTATTTATTGCCAAACTATGCTTTTTTTTGTTAATTTTGTTCATATTTATCGGGATGACAAATCCATAGAATATATTCTTTTATGTTAAATTATGATCTTCATATTAATCTTAAAATTTTGTGACGTGTCTTTTCCTTTTTTTTCCACAGTTTTAATATATTATTCTTCAACAACATTTTTTGTAACTTTACACTTTTTTTGGTTATTTTATTTTAAAAAAATGAAAAATTAATTTAAAAAAAATGCAAAAAACTGTTGGATTATTTATTTTAGAAAATCCCCCTTTGTGTTGGACTGCAAATTGAGTTTCTTTCTCTTTAGGCTTTTCACAGCTAGGACTGAGAATGTATGTAAAAGTTCTGTGACAGTACAGAAGGAAAACAACTTTTTATGTATAGTTTCTAAAAGGGAAAAAAAAGAGAGAGAGAAACCCTTTGACTTTCACGTGCTCATCTCAAGACATTCCGCTCGCAGATTTGAGGTTCTGGATTCCAGGTTTGGAATTTTCCAATGTTAGTGTAAACAGAACTGGCACACAGACACATTAAGATGAATGTAATTATTATTCCTCTTGCTGGTCACTACCGTTGCTTTCTATTTCTCTTTCTTTGTGTGAATTTATTTAAAAGAAAAAAAAACTTTTTGTAACGACTATTTGCAGTTTAAAAATCAATAAACCCCATTTTTCAAAAAACATTGATGGTGGCTCTCGTTTCACTTGATTCATGGACTGACTTTACCTGTAGATTTTCCCCGGGGAGGCCCTGTACTGGTGGGACAGGGTGGTCTGGTCTCTTCACATAGCTGAATGTGTAGTGCCCTTCCCTGACTCTGGAAACTTACTGCTTACCGAGGGTGGGTGAGGTTTTGTGCTAAAGAGCCTGTCCTTCCTGCTGGGTTGCTTCAGAGAAGACTGTCCAGTAGGAAAACTTCACTGAATAGCAAAGGCCAGCCTTGCCCACCTATATAGCCTCAGAATTTTGGGTCATCCCATCCCAGCCTGTGTCTTCATCCCTTTGGGTGATGTTTGGGGTGCCACGTGATGAAGGGAATGTAACGTGGTGCACCTGCATGCCTGTGTTGGGGGGTGAGTTCTCTGTTACTGGATGCTTAGGCTCATTTCCACCAGGGTCGTAGCCTCAACACCTGCCTCAGTGGCTCTGAGGAGACCTTGCCTGCCTGGAGAGGAGCATGAGGGTGGTGTGGGCTCGCTTCTGTGTTTGGGGGGCCATTGAGAGGAGATGGGTATTAACACACAAGTCACTGATGCTTCCCACCACCTTGGGCCTACTTAACCTCTGATACAATGCAGAGTAGGTTATTGGGGACCCCTTGCTTAGCACCCCAGCTAGGGGCCAGCTGACCACTAAGAAGTAGAGTTTCACCTATAAGAAGAGTTGGATCTTTCTAAAATGAGGCTGCTCCTTGGGCCTGGAGGTGGTCGGAGGTGAGAGTTAAGCTGAATTTCTACCTTGATTGCACTAGGCCTTTCACAAAGGCAGTCAGTTCTTCAGCAGATACCTGCGTGGCCAGGACTGTCCTATCTGTACCTTCTAGTCGCTTCCTGGCCAGCGAGTACTACAGGGGGCAAGGATGTGAGGTAGGAAGGGTCTGTTTTCTGTTCCAGGGCAGGGGCTGGTGGTGCAGGAAGGGGGAAAACAGGCCTTCCGGGAAGCAGCGCCTATCCGTACACTTGTCCTAGGTGGGTGGTGGTAATGGTATGTTATCTTTCTGATTAAAAGCCTTAAGCTCATTCCCTGGGGGTGTATGGGAACACATGGTAGGACATCTTTCTATTTCTCTCTCTTGCGGTGACAATGATTGAGTTCAAAGGGGGTTTACCATCCAGCCAGCCCTGAATTTCCTCCCTGGAGTTAGGTAACAAAGATAGGCATTGACTCCAGGCCTGGAGGGTAAGGTTGGCTGTAAAAGCAAGGGAGGCTCCCTGTCAGCTGGGGAAGCTAGCTGTCACTTGGCTTTAAACTCTGATCCCACATGTGTCACTATGGGGATCACACAAGTGCAGATTTAGGCCAAACAGGACCAGAGTCTAGATCCTGCAACACAAGCTACTTAGGAGAGCAAATGGCTGAATCCTTTTGGGCCCATTATTTTCCCAGGATAACTGAAGAAGGGGCCTCAGCAGCCCTGCTGTAGGCTGGCCGGGAATTGTGGGCCCAGAACTGATGGGACCTCCACTTCCACAGCCCACCAGGGTAGTAAATACACAGAAAGAGCTGGAGGGCGAGGCCTCCACAGAGGGAAGTAGGGTAGGAAGGGTCAGATCTCACTTTGTCAGCCAATTTCCTGGGCACAGGGCCTCCTCTACCCCCTGGCTGGGACCCCAGTGCGTCCCTGGTTTGGGGACCTGTACAAGGTTCTTCCCTGGGTAGGCCAGGTCTCCTTGGCTAGTGGCCTTGCAACCCATACTTGGCTGAGTGTCTTCTCTTGGAGCAGCTCAGAGAAATGATTTAATCCTGAGTTCGATTACCAGTACCAAAAGAAAAAAACCCAGAGAGATGAAGTTAAGAAAGAGAGGAAGGAAGAAAAAAAAGAAAAAGAGGAAGGAAGGGAGGGAGGGAGGGAGGGAGGAAGGAAGGGAGGGAGGGAGGGAGGGAGGAAGGAAGACCAAGCAAGCTCATTGTCAGGAGGAAGGTGAGGTTCTGCTTGAACCTTAGTGGCACTCAGGGGGAAGGACAGCCTTTGAGGGCCAACAGAGCATCTGGGGCAGACTTAACACAGGTTTTGTGGGCAGCTGGATCACAAAACCTTGGTTCTGAAAGCGAGGGAGGACTGCAGCAGGACAAAGGCTCTGTGACGCAAAGGAAAAAGACCAAGGCACACAGACCTTCTCAAATGGCCCACGCTTGGAACTTTCAGCTGTATCTTGAAGGGTTACCAAGAGGGTTGAGTGCACCGTTAGTAATGACAGCTCTTTGTGCCCTGTAGGCCCCTGGGAGCTGTGTTTTAACTCATGTGCTCATGACAACCTCACGGTGAAGCTTCCACACTAACCCCGTTCTACCCGTGGAGAATCTGGGGGGAGGGGAGCAGCTCACTAACTTGTCACGCAGGGAAAAGGCGTCAGGACTGGAACACGAGCAGCCTGCACCATCATCATCGTCTCACCCCTGCACTGTCTTGTATCTTAGGCTGGCACATGGAAGACCCTGGGCACAGTCCCTGGCTCACAGTAACTGCAAGGGTTAGTTCCCTTCTCCCTTGGCCTTTGGTGGCCATTCTGCAGGAGTGTGGACAAACAGTCAGCTTGGATGACATCTGCTTGCACCCCGCCCCCAGTATCATGAGCTCATGTCCAGGGAGGCCCTGGATTGGTGTGTTTGGAGGAGGGGGCCTGGGAGGAAGGGCAGACCATCCTCTTGGACTTTCCCCTTCTCTGCCTGCAGGGGGTGGTTTCTGTTAATAATCGACAGAGCGAAGGGTGCCTTGGGCGTCTTGGGGAGTTGGCCCCTTGCCCTTCTCCCCACAGGGTCTCCCACCCCTGCACGTAGCCAACCACTGAATCATGTCTGGCTGGCCTGCCTGGAATGCTACCTGAGTTCAGGGGGTGAGGGAGTGGGGGGTCCCCCTTGCCGCCTTGCACATGGCCAATCCCTGGGATGCAGGGATCTGGGCAGCAGGGCACACACCCTTCCCTTGAGCTCAGGTCAGCACCTGAGTCCCACCTCGTGGATAAAGCTTGGGTTCCGGAGAAACCTGGCCTGAGGACCTTCGGTGTTCTTTGGAGGAGCCCCAAATGTTACCTCTGCGTTACTGCTATGGAAAACCAGTCTGTGTAGGAGCCAAGGCAGGGGTGGCCCATAAGAGTCACTGTTGGCCAGTGGACCAGAATGCCACCTCCTCATTTGGGTTATTTGCAGTTGTTTCGAAATGTTGGCAAAACCCTAGTTTCAAGGTACAGGGCTGAGAGTGACGACTGTACCTGAACTCTCAGCTTGGGATACGACAGAAATAAATGTCGGCAATGGCTAAACCCAGGACAATTTTCCCCCCACCTCGAGCTAGCTGCCCTGACTCCCTGTCCTTATAACTCAAGGAACAGGAGCCCCTGACCACCTAGGGTTAACTTGTTTCTTCTGCCTCTACAACTCCAGGGTAAACTGCTGCTTTTGGAGTCAGAGGGATCTGGTTCAAGGCCCTGCTTGGTCCCAAGGTCACTCTGTGTGCTTACACTACGGTCTTACTGGGTGTTTAGAGCCCAGTTTCTTCATTTTCTAAATGGGATGAGGAGGAGGAGGAAGAAGGAGGAGGAGCAGAGGGAGAAGAAGAGAAAGAGGCGTGGGGGAGGGGAAGAAGCGGAGGAAGGTGGAGGTGGTAATTACATCTGGCCGCACTGCGTCACGGTCCTCCGAAGGAATACTACACAGTTCCACAAATGAGCCAACGACTGATGTGCAACAACAGCGATGAATTACAAAGTTCAGTGAAAGAAGTCAGCTACAGAGAACACATGTTGTGTGAGTCCATCTGCACAAAGTCCCACATCAGTCTAGTTCCAAGGTGAGAGTTCCATGAGAAGATACAGCACGTATCTAAAGCTCATTCAGCTGTCCAGGGAAGATCTGGGCACTTCACTGTACTTCAGGTACACCTCAAAACTGAAAACCTGCAGGGCTGATGCAAGTGTAAATAATATGCCTAAGGATAAAGAAAACATTCAGTACCTGGCCTATGATAGAAATTGAAACTGTGGCTATTTTTTTTAATAACAGCAGCAACTGCAGGGTATGGATGGTCCCCAATTCATAAGAGGAGAGAAGGGGCTCAGAGTAGGTGGGTGATTTGTTCCAGGAGTGGGATTTCCTCATAGAGAGGTGAACCCTGCGTATCTCCCACTCTGTGGACTGCTCCTCATGAGCAGGTATTGCTTCTGTGAAAAAGCAAAATCCACAGTCATCTGGGTACACCTGAGTTAATCATCCACCTCAGAAAAGAGTTCTTCTCTTTGCAGAGTCAAAATAAATCTATAGCCAGTCAGTACCTCTCAAGTTTTGTAGGAGGTGAAGGGAAGCTGGCTCTGAAGGGAAGAAACTGGTGTCTGGTGAAGCGCTGAGAGGTTCAGCCTCTAGTCACATGGTCCCATTTGACAGTGCCTGCGAGCATGTATTATCGTTGGTTTCATTTTCCAGGTGGGGCAAGGCAGGCTCAGGGCGGTCACTGTTCGCGATGATATGGCCCTTACAGCACATAGCTGGGACCTAGGGCTGTCTGAGCCCAACACCAAGCTCCCACCCGGTACAGGAGACAATACGAAAGGGCATTGCTCTTCTCTGGGGACCCACAGTCATAGAGGACACCGTTTTCTCTCAGCCCACCCTTCCCTGAGATCCCTCCACCCTAACTGGTCACCCACCCACGCTGTGCCCAGGGGCCTGGGTTGTGAGCAGAAGCTGGGTTTGTTTTTTACCTCTCTTATAGGTGGGTGAACTGAGGTGTGATGCAGTGACAGTCACTGCACTGAGTACCCTGGCAGGTGCAGCACCTGCACCAAAAACTAAGTCCCTGCGTTTGCTGGGTTTGCACATGGCTAGTGGTGGAAGAAACCCTATTTTAAAACTTGGAGGGATGTTGTCTTGCCTGGTGAACAATCTGGAAGCACAAGGTAATGCAGGAGGGGAGGCTTCAGGCCTCTTTCTTCCCTTCTTGTCAGTCTACCAGCCCCAGGGGTGTTGGGGGCAGCCAGGTAGTTCGCTCTGTCAGAATTTTGGACCAGGTAAAAGGTAAAATAATTTTGGCCACTTTGTGGCCTTTGACCTCTGCTTTTCTCTCAGCATCGTGCGGTATTGGTTGGGTTTGGAGCCTGTGCTGCCTCCTCCCGAATAGAGGCTGACACGTCAAACCCGAGTGGTGCATGCCAACTCGCAGGGCACTTTTTGTGCTGTCAGGTGTTCGGGGAAAATTTCTGGTGTGCAGGACCTCATTGAAAAGGAGTCAGGGAGCCAGGCTGTGTCTTCACACAGGTGCACCACCTCTGGGAGGGCTGGGAATCCAGCTCCACACAAAGGCAAGCCAAGGCAAGACACTGGCGCAGCCACTGGCCCAGTGACAGCCTGGTTTGGGGTCGAAGTGACCAGTCCTGCCTTGGCTATTACTGATGGCCTGGGCAGTCACTTCCTATTTCCAGCATTCTATTTCCTTTGTCCATGAAATACTGGGATTGTGCCAGAAAGTTCTTGTATGAGTCCATGAATACCTTAGAAAGCAAAATGCACATATATTCCTTTATTGGAAATGCCAAAGTTTTTCCTGCCAAAGGATGGGAAGCTAGCAGCGTAGACATTTAATAAACTCCAGCTAGAGTTACGACAGAAGGGAGGTGGTGTGTTAATGATGTCAGGTGACTCACAGATGAGCCCAGGACTCTAGAAATTGGCTATCTGAACATCCTTTGAAGTGGTGGTTTTAAGCACTTTTACGAACTCTAGGTTAGATGAGAACATGTAAGTCACCCACTTGGTATGTTGTATTTCTCCAAACACACTATTTCACATTAAAACGCTGAGACAAACTGTCTTGTTTAAGGACCATGCCCTGCATGTAAATATGCTGCTGTCCTATGTCTATGAGCCAACTGGTCTCTATGACATTCAGAGAATGAGTTATGGAAGTTGGATGTTCCAGAGAGGTAGCTTTGGGTTCAGTCCAGGGAAAATCATTTTTACAAGCTGGCCTTTGGAGGAAGTGAGTTTCCTGTTGTTGGGAATGGTCAAACAAGCTAGGTGTTACCCAGCCCCAACCCAGACAGAGACACTGCAGATTGATTTCCGGACATCCTACTTATAGCAGCCCCTCTTCCTCCCTTCCCACTGCACCCTTTTGGTTTAATATTTTAATACTTAAGTCTCTGAAAGTGCCATGTTCACTTAATTCTTTATTCTTCTGTCCTCGTCTCTTGGAACTTGACGTTATCGTAGGTCAGGGTGGCAGGGCGCCCCATCTGATCTCCTGTCCAGACCGTTGGCACTTAGCACATGGATGAGCAAGTGCTGAACGGGTGGATCCTGCCATTGGTCTAGAACTTCATAGCGTCTAGGAGCCCGTCATTCTAGGGTGCCAGGTCCTTTGAAAGCCTGGCTGCTGGTACGCAAGAGGCCACGGTATCCCTTGGTTAATGAGTGGCAAAGCTGGGGGGAGGAATCGGGCATGTGACCTGTCATGGCTGTGTGTCCTTGAGTGAGTCTCAACCTTCTGGGGGTCTCAGTTGCTTCATCGGAAGAGGAGATTTGGGTTTGGTCATCTTCCAGGCCTTTCCAGCTGGACTACCTTGGGATTCAAGTCCTCTGTGTTTGCACTCCCTGCTCTGTTCTTAAACTGTTTGCTCAGCTCTCTTCTATTAGGGGTTCTAGGCCTATTAAAACAGAATAGGGAGGCCAAGAGTAAATAAAGTGCAAATGAATCACTTTAAATTGTAAGGACTACAGCTAGACTCCAAGGAAGCTGTCTAATTAATTAATCACCAGTAATATAGATTTTTCTGTATTATAACCCAGGCATAATTAACAATTGAGGATTTTTTTTTCCTGATATACTTTAGCAGCCTAACAGTGTGCTCAGCCACAACAAACCTAATATCCCTCAGAATCCCCAGAGGGCTGGTTCCAGGAGAGCTCTGTTGATATTAAAATCTGCAGATGCCCAAATCTGCAGATGCTTATATAAAAGAGCACAGGATTTCCATATACTCTACACACATATTCCTGTGTGTATCTGTTCTTTTTCTTTTTTTTTGTTTTTTGAGACAGGATCTTGCTATGTATTCGAGGCTGGCACTGAATTCACAGTGTAGCCTACACTGGTTTCAAACTCATGTTGATCCTCCAGACTCAGCCTCCCAAGTGCTGGGATTACAGGCATATGCCACCATGTCCAACTTCTTGTACTTTTTAAATCATCTTTACATTACTTATAATATCTAGTACAATGTACATGCTATGTAAATTGTGGTTAAACTATATCATTTAGGGAGCAAGGACAGAAATGATCCTGTATATCATTAGTATAAGTGGAAGTTTTTGAAATATTTTCCAGATAGAGTTGATTGAATCTGAGGATGCAGAGCTTGAGGATAAGAAAAGCTGAGTCTTTCCTCTGATTTTAAGTATATTTTAAATTTAGACTAGCTTGATACTTCCTTTCTTCTTTCTGGCCTCTCCAGGAGATGGCTAAAGAGCCCAGATAATTCTGCTTCCTGGTGGCAAAGTGTGAGGTAAGCTGCTATGTGTGAGAACATTGAAACAACTCATGCAGGACTGCACCTTGGGATGGTGTGTGTTGATGTGGGAGGCATACAGATGGCTACATTTTACACGGTTACCTAAGTTTTGTTGTTAAATACTTATTTCTCTTTCTACTAGTTCCTAGAAGAGGTCTCCTCTTCTGCATACTGAAGTGCTACAAACATCGCCCACAATAACAACAAATGCAAAATTATCTTCTGTGATGGATTGGTCAACACATACACAGGCACTGGGAAGATACAGTGTGAAAGGTGCCGCCTGGTTCAAAAGGTCGTGGAGTGTGATCCTCATTCATAAACAGTTTCCATTTTATTTGGAAGAGAAGACACAAAGTAATGAAACTACGCATTAACCAGACTGGGTTTTGTACCACAGATAGCATTATGTATATGGACCCAATAAAATACTAACCTGAGAGTGGATAATTAGAGGGTAGTCAGCTTGCGATGCCCTGCTAATTGGCTGGCACACTCACTGCCCAGGAGCCTGATGAGGCGCGGGGCAGCACCTGTCCAGAGAGAGGTTTGCCCAGCTCTGGGCTAGCCGAGGAACCCTCTTACTGCCCAGAGCCATAAAGATGCAAGGAGCCAAATGCGAACTATGCTTCTGAGCTGTGCCTCTCCATGGCCCCATCATGAAGAACTCTGAGTACAGAGACCAGGTTAGAGCAGAGGGAAAACCTGGTCTCAAGGTCATTGCCTTGGGTTTAGCCAGACCACAGACCCATTAAAACATGCTGTGCTCTGCTCAGCACTTCTAAGAATTCTAAAGTTTAAATAATAATTGAGCTTTGGGTATCTCTTGAAAAATTGGGATATTTGGCCTCAGAAAGTTTATCTTCCTTTTACCTGCCACTCAGATCAATGTGGCTCTAAGTAGCAGGTCCGTTTGTCTGTCTGTCTGCCTGTCTATCATCTATCTATCTGCTGGAGTTGTACCCTCCCATTTGCCTGGGTCCCCACCACTCCCTAGAATCTCCTGAATGTTCTGTTCCTCTCATGGTAGAAAAATATTTCTCTGTACTTGAATATTTATCAAAAGATGAAATGTAACAGCCTCAGAGCCTAGAATGCTGTACGTTTTACAAAGAACTAGGAAAAAGCATATTACTTTATGCATATACAAAGGGTAGCTATGTTGAAAGAATTTAGGAAAAAAAATAATTTAGTCTATAGCCTTATTAGCCTTATTGATGTCCATTCTTTGCTGGGTCCTGGGCTGGCAACACAAAGGTTATATAACTGATAGGTGTCACCTTAAGAAAAGTCCTTATAGCTGAGATTGACTCCAGGCTTATAGGTGCCAGGTGTTCCTCACTTAACCTTTGTTTGACCAACCGTGCTATTATGCCCTGTGCTCAGAGGAGGAAACAGGTGCAGAGAGGTTAACCAACATGCCCAAGATCACACAGCTTCTTGTAGGCGGAGACAGGATTTGAATGCGGGCCTGCCCCCAGAACCCACGCTCACTTTTTCTCCCTTTGTCTCTGACCTGGGGTGATGCATAGATGCAGTGCGTGTGCGTGTGTGTGTGTGTGCGCGCGCGCGCGCACTCGCGCACATGTGTGTGGTATTACATCTCCCCACTAAGCTGCACAAAAGCCAAGTCTTGGCTTGTTCTAGCCTCTGCTCTGCTGTATGCCACAACAGCACACACAGCGGCGTGTGTGGCATGGCACAGGCACTCAGTAAATAGCTTCAGATGTTTGTGCTGGCCCTGAGAGTCCTGGCTGTGCTGGTCTGATGTCCCTGAGTACCGCAGCCTATGGTGGTATTTACAATATTTTTGGCGGTACTGGGGATCGAACTCAGGACCCTGCGCTTGCTAGGCAAGCGCTTATTCCACTGAGCTATATCCCCAGCCCCCGCAGCCTATGGTGGGGTTGTGCCTTTGGCCAGATCTAGGCAGGGGAAGAGTGACAGGTGGGGAGAGCCCTGCTGCTCCGTGCCTCTCTGTCCCAAACCTGGCTCTCCCTCTTCTGTACGTCTTTCTTCCTCCACCCTGCAGGGCATGAGAGGAGACACAGTTAATAGACTGGGAAATGAGCATAAAGCAGGAACTGGGTACAAAAAAAAGCTGGTGGAGGACATCTCCCTTCAAACAACACACTGGGCTGCGGGGGCGTTTGTGCTCAGGGGAGTGGCAGGGGGCTCATGGGTAGTGTCTACACAGCAGGTTCCTGACGGGCGGGAGAAGCAGTGAAACCCACAGTGAGGGGCTTGAAGACAGCAGTGGTTGTAGTTGGTAGCCTGCCTCTGGCGCCCGCCTGCCTCTGGCGCCCACCTGCCTTAGTTGCTTAGAAGCAAACCTAGAGATGAGGATTTGAGAGGCGATTCCAGGAAGCACCAACAGATGAGCCAGGAAGTGAGTCAGAAGAGGCAAGGTGGCCAGTCCTCATCCTAATCCTTCCCTTGTCACATCAATCATTTTTCCCTGGATGGCCGAGCTTTGATACTGCGGAAGATGTGGGAAGCAGGGACAGACACACACCTCGGTGGCAGCATCCATCAGGGACAGGCAGCTGGGGGCATTGAGACCCTAAACTCCTCGGTCACGGGTTGGAGTCTGCTTGGCATTTGTACAAGCTGTGAGGGCGGCCAGAGAAAGCCAGCAGAGACTAGCAGCTGCGACTGGACAGACATGCACTGAAGTGGTAAGGCTGGAAGGACATGGGGGCCCCAACTGCCTCTGCAGCCCCCTTCTGTCCATGTAGGCTGGGCCTGAGGACTGGAGCCCTGGATGCTTTCGCAGAGAACTACACCTGCCCTGTATCGGGCTTTTGCTAGGTAACAGACCACACCCCCAAGTTAGTGTTTAGTAACATTTATTTAGCTTACAATTTAGTAAGTGGGCAATTTGATCTGGGCTGAGGTGGATGGTTCTGGTCTCAGCGTAGCCTATTTGCCTGTCTGTGGTCAGGTAGCATGGGCACCAGGGGCACCGTGATGGGCCAGCTTATCTCCACTCCACATGGCCCCTGGACCTCCAGCAGGTGGGCTGGGTCTGGTTTTCATGGCAGTAGCCCTGCTTCGAGAGACTGAGCACAGGCAGACAAGCGTCCTGGAGGCTGGGCTTGGAACCAGCATATCACTTCCATCGAATTCTATTGGCCAAAGCAAGTCCTCAGACCAGCCCCCATTCAAGGGGTGAAGGGATGGAGCCCTATCTCCAAGGAAGCAGCTACAGGATCATATTTAGGAGGACAGACACAGGAAGAGAAACACTCAGCCATTTTTACAAATAATCTACCACGTGCCCATGGCCCGAGGCATCTTGTGATCTGGTGGACAATCAAAACCAGTGTTTGTCCTACTATTTTAGACACAGTAGGAGTCAGGAGCTGTCTGGCTCAAGTGTGGGAAAGTCTCGGCCCCACAATATCTCCCTCACAGATGCTTTCTGTCAGACCTCATCCTTCCCTTTGGTCATCTTTAAGAAAGCAGTTATTTCGGAAGGGCAGTATATTATGTCTGCACTTTTTGAGGCCATGATTCCACGTGGGTGAAAGGAGCATCAAAGAGCTGAGTTGAAAGTTTAGCCAGGTCAAGGACATAGAATTTGTGTTTCAGCAACTTTTTTTTTTTTTTCCAGTACTGGTGATTTGTATCCAGGGCCTCAGGTGTGCCAGGCAAACATTCTACCACTAGTTCTAACCCCAGGCCCCTCCGCCTTTGATATTAAAGCATTTAGCCCACAGGGATCATAATGGAAACCCCTCCTTCCAAGCCAGGGGACAGAGACGTTCTGGAGAACCTCTGCACGTAAAGTCCAAGGTGAACCTAGCAGGCAGAGTTCAAAGGCTCATGTGTCTGTGCTGGTCGGTGTAAGGAGCCCTACAGGGTCATATTTAGGAGGACAGACATAGGAAGAGGGCCACTCTGCCATTTTTGCAAATAATCTACCGCATGCCCATGGCCAGAGGCATCTTGTGATCTGGAGGACAGTCACAGCTAGTATGGAAGCCAGAGGGACTTTCTTCCTGGCCCTTGTACTGTCCTCTTCCTTGGGAAGGGCTCTTATTCCATTTACTCCTCACAGCAGCCTGCCTTCTGCAAATGGAGACTGTCAGGCTCCCAGGGAATTTGCCCAGGGTTGTGGAGGGAGTGAAGGGTAGAAACTGAATCTTTTAACTCTTGAGCTGATGATCTTTTTTGTTTTTAATAATTGAAACCCTGATTTCATTTATTTATATAAACACCCAGAAGTGGGACATATAGTTTGTATCTGTAACCCTCTCCCCCGAAGTGATCTTACCACAAGACCTCATGATAAATTCAGAATTGGCTCAGATCATTGCTATAAAGGAAAATGATTTTGAAGTTAGAGAGTTTGTCATCCTTACAAGTGTTACATGCTTTTAGAGTTTTCCAGCAACCCTTTTCAAGGAATCCAATTCTTCTTTCTTACCTCCTCAGCCAGCGAAAGTTTCCCAGCCCTGCGACCCCCACACCACAGGATATGGTCAGTGTCCCAGCATCTCCCCCTCCTGCTCTACCAGTTCTGGGTGACGGGTGCAGAAGGGATGTCAGTAAGCTTGGGAACCCATGTGCCTCTGGGGTCAATTTCCCTCAGAGAGTGTTGGGGAGCAATATAGTAGAAAGTACGTTTTGAAGAGCAGTGCTTCAAAAAAAAAATCTTTCCAATTAATGCAAAGAAATTTTCGTTTGCAGACTCTACTTCCACAAATGGCCCTGGATCTCCTAGAGATGGCTCAGTGTCCTGGGCAGGCTGGTGGAGGGATTTGCTGAAACAGAACTCTCATTATGGGAATGGCTCCCTGGGTATGCCCAGGTGCCCTGGGACAATGGACTGTGCTGAGGCTTCATCCACGGTTAGGTAATTTTTGCCTCTGTATGTGATTGCTGGGTTACATAACCTTGTAGTGGTTCCTGTGGTGGTAGCAGAAAGGGCCTATTATGTACCAGGAGTGGGGCTGGGATAAGGATCAGGCAGATGAGGTACCTAATATACACCCAGGTGCCTACCTCACATAAGCCTGAGAGTGATCCTTCGTCCTTGTGAACATCTTTGTCACTTTGGTCCCACTTGGGCTCTTTGCTTATGTTTTCTTACATAACCCTTAATACAGCTTCTCTTCACCGTTGGACAAAACTTGAATCACAGGGTGGTTAAGCAACCTGTCCAAGGCAGCACAGCTGATTCCAGCACAAGACTGGGGGACACGGGCATTAACTCATTGGATTTTACAACATCCTGAGAAGAACCTGGTCCTATATTGTATTGGTTCATGGGAGCTGACTGCTGAATTCTCAGGCACTTTGTGAGTCAGTTGTTAAACACAGTCATTATTAACTATGAAACTGTACAAATGTACAATTAATTAAGTCAATTATACTAAAAGCGAATGCAGTAACAATCCCAGACCCCTCACTTCCCAGTTCTGTTTCTCCTGCGCTCCCTGTCTAGGAGCAAGGCAGAATAGCTACTACACTGGAGCAAAAATCCCCTCTCTGCGGCCGGATAAGGCGGGCTCCTCCCTGCCCCAGCCGGAAGCCACTTCTTCCGGTCATTCTCCAGGGCGGATACATTGTAGGAAACAGCCACTGAGGCTGCAAGGAAGAAAAACACCCGCTTCCCAAGCTCCCAACATCGGCAATAGAAAGCTCTAGGCTTGGGTTCCCTGAGACCTTTGCCTGGGCCTCAGGGGAAACAGGCTTCTCCAGGGGGTGACACGGGCCCTGTAGCCCACTGGCTTAGAGGATTTGACCAGAGAGGCTTGTACACTGAGGCTGGGGAGGCAGCTGGTCTACAAAAGTGAGTGTGGCTTTGGGCACCACATGGATCAAGTACCTAAATGGGTGCCTCTCTCTCCCTCTCACAATGTGCGTGGCTTTAGGTTAAGGTGTTTAACTTCTCTGAGCCTCAACTTTTCCACCTGTAACATTGGAGAATGTCTACCTTATAGACTTTTACAGAGTTGTGGTATAAAAATAAAAAAGAATGCATATGAAACATTCTAAGACATGAATGGTGGAAGGATTGGAATCAATGCTGATGAGTGGATACCAACAGCAATTCTGTGCCAGGCACAGGACTAGGGTAAAAGGGTTCTCACATGGGTTGACACAAGTCCTCTCCCCGGCACTCTCTGGCAGGGAAAAAATACACAGAGAGGTGGTACGAGCGGACATAGTGGTGCTGTGGCACAGTGTGGGGCAAAGCAGGGAGTACAGGGTCGTAACGTGCCCTGTCCAGCCCCGTGCTGAGTAGCATTTCCTAAGGCCTACTTTATGCCTGCATTGTGGGCATGTGCTACAAACATGACCCAGTCTCTTTCCTTCAGAAGCAGTACTAACAGGTCCTAAATGTTCAGTGATAGCACAAGCAAGAAAACACTTGGACTGAGGTAGAAGAAACAGTGGAGGGAAGGCCCTTTCTTCAGATTGGCCAGACACCTGCAGGGAAAGGGCTTCCAGGAGGGCCTACAGCTCTTTCTCCATCTTGTTTAGGAAAGTGAAGGAGAGGCGGGGCCTGGCTGGAGTTTCCTTCCGCACCATGCAGATGCCCTATGGGACCCTGCTCTGCTCTGTTCCTCTGCTTGCCTGTTGGGCTCAGGGCTGAAGCCCTCCCCACCCCTGTTGCTATGGTCACTGAAGCCAAGATGGCGACTGATAGAGTGTCCTTAGTCACACCCAGCAGGCATGCTGGGGATATGCAGGAGACCCTCTTCCAGGGTGAGAAACTGGCCTTTGTCACACATCCAGCCTGTCCTGCCCTGGGGTCCTGTCAGTTGAGTCAGGTTAAGGAAACAGTTTCAGGCAGGGCTCTGAGGTGGTATGAGGCCCTCCTCAAATCATCTGTGTGCTGGTCAGGCCCCAGCAGGTGGGGTCTTCTTGCCTGCTTGGAGGGAGGGACAGAGACTGTGGGCTTCCAGCCTGCCTTTGTGACTAGAGTCTGTCCTACAACTTTGCCGTAGGAGCTGAGGCAGCAGCCCCAAGCCTGCACTGGCTGTGGCATGAGTTAGTGTTTGGGGGACACAGGCTCTTGGAAGCTGCAACCTGGCTGGCCACCTTTACATTCCTGGCCTTCCTCACTACCCAGAATATTTAGGACTCTCTTGTCTCCAGCAGAGCCCAAACACCTCCCCTCTGCTTACTGCGGTGTTTGGTTCTGTGTGAATTACAGAGACCACAGCTGGAGAGTGGAGATAGGTGAGGATATCAGAAAGACCTCCTTGGCTGGTTTTCTTGGCTCTTGGCAACAGTGGTGCCCCCTCAACTGCCCATTTTTTGGTCCAGGGGTGGTGGCACCCAGGCTGGGGCCTGCTGTTCTTGGTACAAGCAAGAGCTTGGCCTGTGCTGGAGTGAGACGTCAGGGAAAACAGTCAACCTGGATTGTTTGGGCTATAGTGCATCTCCGGCCCTGGAGGTCTTTCACAAACAGGATAGAGTTTCACTTCTCTGGAATGTTTTAGTGCAACAAGGTTTACTCCAATCCTCTCTGTAAGATGAAGCTGGTCTCTCAGCAAGGGCTGGGCCCTGATTGGGACATCTGTAACGCCCTTGAACACCGAGAGTGCCACGTGTGGCCTTGACTGCCTTGAGTGAGCTTCTTTCTCAGTATATTTTCTATTTCTTCAACTCTGTTGAACGCAACAATCATGTCCCACATGATAGCCACATCTCACCACAGGCAGGTCTTCCAAGCATCCACTGAGGCCTGACAGTCATCATGTAGCTGTCACTCAAGGGGAAAACAGAACTGGAGAGGCTGGGTCATGACCTGGTTGGTTCTGAGGAAGCCATGAAAGGGGTGGGGTGGGGTGGGGTGTGTGGCCTAAGCAAGGCTGGCTTTAGTGGAACAGGCAGTGGAGCTCAGTGCTGGGAGTAGCCAAAGAACTTCTGGCCAGCCAGGAGGAGAGCGCTAGGGTAAAGAGCAGATGTGCAGCGTTGACCTTGGAGCTCTGTGGAGAACCATCCTTGGACTCCTGCAGACGGACCCGTCCCTGCATCAGGGTGAGCTCAGACTAGTACACCTCTGCTGACCTGCTGGATGGGAGGGACTGCTAGGGAGGAATGAGTGAGATGTGACTTCAAGAGATATGGGGACTGGGGAGGTGGAACTAGAGGACATGCCTCTGGCCAGGAGTGGCAGGGAGAGCCAGCATACTCAAAATACCAGAGCTTGCTACTCTCCTGCAGAGGTGGGCAGGCTGTGTCCTTAAAGAGGAATTGAACCCTAGAACTGGCACACAGTAGGTACCAGAGTCACTTTGGGAATCTGTAGTGAATGGACAACTGGTGGTCAACTTATAACCCCCAGCTGAACAGAGTAAGTGTGGTTCTGGGTGTGGGAGGCCCCCCTGGGGACTGTTGGCAGCAGCATAAGAGGCTATTGGGAGCTGAGAAAGGCTGTTGGGAGCTGGTAGAAGCTCTAAGAAGCTCTTGGTTCTTTTGGAGGAGCTTGTCATGCTGGCTTTCCTGATGAACTTGGCTGTTTTCATCCTCCAAGGAGCTTGGGGCCTTGTTGGCACTGAGATTAGCTTTGGTTCACTTTGGGGGAGCCCTGGACCTCACTCTGAGCATCGCTTCCTGGCTCTGGAGGGGAAGAAGGTGCGCAGCTCAGTCTCCTGAAGAGCCTGCTGCATTGGCTTTCCTGATGGGACCTCAGCTGTCTTCACCATTAGAGGAGCTCGGGACCTCACTGTTGCTGAGGATGGCTGTGGTACTTTTCAGGGGAGCTCTGGTTCTTACTTTGCGCATTGCTTTCTGGCCGCAGTGCAGATCCCTCAGCCTGCTAGCACAGATCCTTCATCCCGCTGGCACAGACTTCCTAGATTCTACCACTGACCTTTGGGCCTTCCCAGCACAGATCCGTGAAACAGGCCTGCATGAAACGTTGTCATGGGCTCTGGGCCTCCAGCTGGACTCCTGGGAGGCACTGTTATGAGTTGTAGGCCTTCAGCTGGACTCATGCAGGACATTGCCGTGGGATCCAGCTGGATTCCTCGGTCTTAGTGTGTGGGCAGATTCCCTGCACTCTCTTTCTGTATATCATTCTTTGCATGACTATTATAAATAATCTTATAAAATATATGTCCTTTACTGTTTCCCCTTGCAAATAAGCCCCAAACCAACACAGACCCTTAACAAGGCTTGATCCGCTGAGAATCTGGGCTGACTCCTGGAGCAACAGGGAATGAATAAAAAAACAACAGCAGCCACATGCTGCTGCTCCCCGGGGTGATCCAGTTTGCACAGGGCTTTCCGTCCACCAGGGGCAGGGAGAGGGCGAGGACTTTCAGGCGCTTCCACCCTCCGAAAGCCCTTAACCTTGGCCCTCCCAGCCCTTTCTCGCCCTTTCCGGGCTGAGAACTTGTTCCGGGGTCTGCTGCTGTGTGCAGGGTCAGGGCAGGGTGAGAGGAGGGGATGTGCTGCAGAATGGCACCCTCCCAGCAACCCCTCTGCCTCTCCCTTGGTCCTCCCCTTCTTTCCTCCCCAGGGATGTGACCCCACACCTAGTTTTCCTGGTTTCCAGGAAGGCAAGGAGAGTAGAACTTCTCTTCCTGGATCTCCCAAGAGCAAGGAGGGGCTCTGAGCTAGGACAAGGACCAGAGCTCTGGGTACCTGACTGGCATCACAATAACTTATTTCTTTGCTGACCTGTCCTACCGTCTACTGGTGCAGCCCCTGACTTTCCATGTTGCTTTGCCAATGGCTCTGTGGGCCCATCTGCCATGTGAAGGAAAGGTCAGTACTATCTCCCGTACCAGTCCAGGTCTCAGTCTTCTTCCTGCCAAGTGGCACAGATGGCAACCTGAGTCCTGGCCTGGGCAAGCGCTCTGGTATTTCTCCACAAGTGTGCCAGTCTTTTTGACCTGGGGACTCCAGCTTCAGAAACCCCACCCAGCACTTGTGGGCTGTTGTGGGTGGGCGGGGAAAGTTAACAGAGCAAGAAGGAAGAAAGAGCAGCAGCCCAGATGCATTTGACAAGAAAGCAGGAGCGGGTACTTAAAGAGCAAGAATGGCTGACCACAGGGGAGAAAGGAAAGCAGTGGCCAAGGTGGAACGCTCTGAACGCAGAGTGTGGGGTGAGGAGGAAGACAGGGATATGTTTTATATAACCGGTCATCTCCCCTAGACTTTCCAGGCTGGGATATAGGTGTGTTAGGTCATTCCAATTGTTTAACAAATTAATGTGACAACCCAGCTCTAGAAGACCTTGCCATTGTTGAGTTGTAAAAAAAAAATAAGTGTGGGAAACTGGGAGTATAATCATGGAGCATAACAAAAAGTCTGACAGAAGTCTTCTGTGGTAAAGGAAGAGGGGGCAGTTATGCATGGTCTGTGAGGGATTTATAGTCATCAACTGGAATCACCTGATCATTTCTCAACGAAAGTCAGTAGGGAAATAGAAAAAAAAAACCATAACCAATTTTACTGGGACACATCTAGCAAATAAACAGGAAGGTAAGGTGTGTATGTGTGATAATGCTGTGGTACAACCAGAAAATCTTGGTGGCTTCCGACAACAAAAGTTATTTTTCACATATACTCTAAGTTGGATGTGAGCTGGCTGTGGAATGCTCAAAAGTTTTCATTCTTGGGCTAATAGAGTAGCACTGGGAGGCTTCCATTTGGGATACTTGTGGTTTCCTAGCAGAGGGAAAGGAGACTGACTTCCTTAAGACTTTATCTGGAAGTGATACCTGTCACTTCTGCTCACACTTCACTGGCCAAAGTCATATGGCCAAACCCACTCTGTTCTGGGATAGAGAAGTACAATCCTCCTCTGATGAGCAATGATGCAATCTGTCACATGAAAAGTCCTGAGAGTCAGTTCTGCTTTAGGCCGTGAGGTCCAGCCTCACTAATTCTTTTTTTTTTTTTTAGCGTTTACTTTATTTTGGTTAGCATGGATCGACTGTACATCTTAGCGGGATTCCATGTGATATTTTCACACACG
This sequence comes from Dinomys branickii, assembly GCA_004027595.1. Lineage (NCBI taxonomy): Eukaryota > Metazoa > Chordata > Mammalia > Rodentia > Dinomyidae > Dinomys > Dinomys branickii. Next base: position 12,841 of record PVLD010018745.1, on the reverse strand, counting down.
CACACAGTGTGCAGTGCTCAGAGTGACCTGCTTTTATCCAGCCCCAACTCCCAGCCTTTATCCATCACTGTCCCACGTTCAGGCGAACGCTTTCGGCGTTGACATGGAAGGGACGGTGTGGGATATTTGTCTTTCTGCGCCTGGCTGATTTCACTTATCATATTGTTTTCCAGTTCCACCCATTTTGCTGACAATGACAGCGTTTCACTCTTCTTTGTGGTTAATACTATCTTATTGTTTATATCTGTCACTTCAAAAAAATTCATTCATCAGTCCATAGACACCTACTCTGAATCCATCTTCTCTGTTGTGAATAGCAAAATAAACATGGATGTTCAGGTATCTTTTTAGTATGCTGATTTCATTTCCTGTGGCTATATACCCAGAGGTGAGATTTGTGGGTCACATGGTAGATCTAGTTTTCGTTTTTTAAAGAACCTCCGTACTGTTCTCCATGATGGCTGGACTAATTTACACTTCCACCAACAGTATATAAGAGTTCCCTTTTCTCCACATCCTCATCAATATTTGATATTATTATTATTATTTTATATAGCAGCCACTCTAATGGGTTAGATGGGATGGTGTTTTGTAGTTTTGACTTGGATTTCTCTGATGGCTCATGATAGAGAACATTTTCTCATATATTTGCCATTTGAATTCCTTCTCTTGAGAAGTATCTATGCAGATCATTGCTTTAATTTTAAATTGTAGTTTTGTTAGGTTTTGTTTTTTAGTGTCTTACATGTTCTGAATTTTTTTTTAAAAAAAGAACATTTTTTTGTAAGATGAATAGTTCACAAATATTTTCTCCTGTTCTGTAGATTGTCTCTTTACCATGTTGATTATTTCCTTCACTCTGCAGAATCTTTTTAGGTTGATAGAATCCCATTTGTCAAGTTTTTGTTTTTGTTTCTGTGCTTTTGGGATCATATTCAAAATGATCATTGCCTTTCCAATATCTTGAAGTGTTTCTTCTGTTTCCTTCTAGCAGTTTCTGGTTTTCAGCTCTTACATTTAGGTCTCTAATCTCTTTTGAGTTGATTTTTGTACAGGGTGAGAGATAGGGGTCAAATTTCAATCTACATGTGGATATTCAGTTTTCCCAACACCATTTGTTGTTTTGTCTTACCCCAGAGATCAGTAAACTTTTTTTATAAAAGGCAGCTACTCATTATTCAGGCTTTGGAGGCCTTATAGTCTTTTGCGACTACTCAGGTTTGTTGTAGTGTGAAAACAGCCAACCTTTTACAATGTGTAAGCAAATGAGTGCGGCTATGTTCCAATAAAACTTTATTTACAAACTCAGCTAGTGGCCAGAATTGGCCTGTTGGTTGTAGTTTGCCTGCTTATAGTCTAGACACAAGACTGGCTTCAGAAGCTCTTCCTTTACCCTTTAGGAGACCATTTTAGGGTCATATATTTTTTCATTCTCATCTCCATAAAATCCAGTGACACAATATTGTAGCTTTGGCCTCCTGACATTAGCTTCATGTGTTTAGAATCTTGCTTTCTGTTAGTTTGAGGAAGCATCTCCATCCCCAAACATCCCCTGACTTGTCCAGGTTTTGAATCTTGCTATGTTGATGTAGGTTTTCTTTTTTGTTGTTATTTTTTTAGTCAAGATCTCCATATGTAGTGCAGGCTGACCTTGAACTCACTGCGTAGCCCAGGCTGGCCTCAATCTCAAGGCAATGCTCCTGCCTCAGCATCTGAGTGTTGGAATTATAGGCATGTTCCACTCTGTCTAGCTTGTTGGGGTGGTTTAAGGGCTCCGCAATTTCACCTGTCTTGCTTTGGGGCTGGAGTCCACTCTTCCTTCCCTTCCTTCCCTACTCTCCCTTTGCAAGGACCCATGGATTCTGATGGATGGGAAGAGAAGGGCCTGTGGCTGTGTGAGGGAAGAGCAGCTTGCATCTCCTGTCTTCACAGTTCAGTGGGTCTGAGAAACATAGGAATCTATTTTCTTAGGGATGTGGCTCAGATATTTCATTTCACGGAACCAGATGCTACAGACTCCTAGTTCTTTTCAGACTGGAATGTCTCTGGTGCAATGTGACGGCCTGGAGAGTATTAGCCTGCCACCCCCTCTTTCTGGGTCAATACCAGGCTCATGAAATTTAAAGTCCAGAAAGAGACAGTCAGACTCCCCTGGGCTACAGTTTTTCCTGGCAGCCTTCTATCTTGGTCATTACAGAGTTTTAGAGCAGGAAGAGGCCTTGTATCTAATGAACTCTCATCCATCTTGTTCCAGCTGGACACTGCGAGGACTCACATGCAAGCCTCCTGTCCTAGATGTCACAGCCCCTGTGGCCACTCCACACCCTTCAGTGGACAGGCCGTGCTGCTATCGTTCCGACCCACCTCCTCCAACAACATAAACACATCCAGGATGCCATCCTGATGGAACCAGGAAGGAGGGAACCTCTCCAGCACAATTCAGAGACTGGCCTTGACTTCTTGACTTGGGCTGTTAAGATAGCTACAGCTCCCTTCTCCAGCTGGCGGGAAGGAGAGACCTGGGAGCCCCGCCACCCCTGGGGGAGGAGGAGCCGGCCCTGGGGCAAAGATAAAGAGAAAGGGGAGGAGTCTGGGCAGCTCCCTCCTCCTGCTCTGTTCTTGCAAAGTGGCTGAGCTGGAGCAAGAGAACTGATAACAGATAAGGGGTTGGCTTTCCTGTGGCCTTGTTTATACAAGCTCTGGTCCTTGCCAGCTGGTCTCAGGGGTGGGGGCAGAGTGCAGCAAGAGGTCCTGGACCGAGGTTTGTTTTCAACCAGCCAAGGCCTGAGTGGCTTAACAGATCGCCCTCACCCCATCCCCACCCTCAGCCTTAGACTTCCTGCAAGAAGCTGGCTGGGTGGGTGGAGGTTGAGCTGAGATGCTTCCTTCTCCATGCTTGGAGTGGGGAGAGCCTTTCATCCAGGAAGTGGTAGGCGTGGCAACTGTGTCTCTCCCTTGGGCACGTGGGTCTTTGGGCATCTGAAAAAGGATTTCTAGTCGCAGCACTGCCTGGTGATAATATACTGAAGCTAGTTCAAGAATTCCCTGCCCTGTATTCCTCAGCCTCCCTGAGGCAAGCTGGGTTTGAACTGTGCAGTGTCTCAGGATCTAGGAGCCAGGTGCTGAGCACTGTGCTGGGGAGTAGGACACAGTCCGCCGTCCCAGTGGAGTGAAATGAATCACAGACCAAGGCGGGGTATACTTGGGAACCCTTTGGTAGGGGCCTGGACCTTCCCGGTGGGTGGGAAAGACTTTCAGCAGGGGCGATGTGTAAAGAAAGGGTTGAAGAATGAGCAGGATTGAGCGCACTGTCACCAGAGGAACACAGGGGATGTGCTAGAGGGGAGGTGAAGGAGCTGGGGTTTTGGGGGTAGAAAAGACTGCAGAGGGAGGCAAGGGCCAGATCACAAGGTTGAGGGAGAAGGCAGAAGGGCGGTGTGGCGGGAGGAAAAGAACAGGAGCAGTGGCATGGACGGGGATGGGAGGTGGGGCGCCCGGGAGACGGTGCTCGTCGTGGGAAGTGTGGTCATCTAGGAGACACTCTAGGTGGTAACTTGTCAGCCTCGCCTGGTTGCCTTTCTGTGTCAAAGCCCAGTAAATGCTTGTGGCTTGGAGGCTCCATCCTGTGGATGCTTCTGGGCCTAAGCGCCTGCATCCTCTGTGGCAGGTGTCTGTCACCAACCTGAAGATGCTGTCCTGGATCTTCAGTGTCTCTGGAGCAGGAGGGGTGGCAGGCAGGTGAGGGCTAAGCTACAGCTCATCCAGGCAGGACCTGCTTCCAGCTCGCTGCATCTGCCTGGCGCGCCCATCTTGCCTTCAAAGGGTAGCATTGAGAATGATCTAGAATCCAGCGATGGCGAACCTTTTAAAGATCTCAGTGATAACAAACAGCACGCTGCAGCGCTCACACCACAGGTTCGCCACCAGGGATCTACACCATTTCACTGATGGCCGATTCAACCCTTGCATGTGCCTAGGTAATCCCCTAGCAAGGCTCCCATTTGCCCCTACGTACTCTTTCCTTCCATTCTTCCTGTCATTGCATTAAAGCCCTCCATGTAGTAGGTCCCTTCACCACACAGACTCCATGTCTCGGTCCAGGAAATCTGAGATCTGGTATGGGCTCCGTTTCAAATTCCCAAACTCACTCAGTGACCTGGGGACAAATCTCCCCATCTCAGTTTCCTCATCTGAAAGACAGATAACAGTAATACCTTCTGCAGAGGCTGCTGGTGGATTCAGTGGGAGTTTGCCTGTGAAGGGCACTGTGCATTGCAAATGGTCCGTGAATATTACCTTTTTTTTTTTTTTTTTTTTTTTTGGCGGTACTGGGGATCGAACTCAGGACCCTGCACTTGCTAGGCAAGCGCTTATTCCACTGAGCTATATCCCCAGCCCCTTGGTCCGTGAATATCAGTTGCTACTTTTTATATACACGAGCTGTTCAGTGGGAAAAAAGGAGGGGAACATTTTGGAGAAGTTAATGCGATTATATTAACGACCCTACCAAGTACAGGGTATTTTTATTTTTTGTATTCACTTCAAGTATTTATTATGAGACCATGACTTCTCAGTCTTTTGCCTAAGATCAAGTGTACTATTTATTGTGAGATCATAACTTTAAAAATCCAGAAAGCTAAGGAGACTTAGGCTTTCTTTTCTTCTGATTTACTCTGGTAAACCTGCTATGTATAGATTCAGGCAATTACCAAGGGTGTGGAATCCACCCTTGAGTCCAAGCAGAAGGTGAGAACCCTGGATTTGCTCTCTGTTCCATTCCTCAGGTGTGGGTGGTGGATGTTGGAACCTGTTTCTCCTCTGCTGTGATATGAGGGTGATGACCCCTCTGCAGTGTATGAACAGTAGTGCTAATGTGGCCAGGAAGAACAGCACCTAATAGAGGACTAGTAAATGCTAGTTCTCGGTCCCTCCTTCAGATCTTGCGAGGCGTTCAGAGAATCTGAGGTACGCAGGGGTGAGTGCCACCTGGCTGGCCCAAGCCCACCACCAGCCTTCCCACAGGAAGCCCGGAAGCCCCTAGGGTACCCAGCCCCTGTGGGGGGGGCCCCTGTGAGTTCTGCTTACACCACAGTGAGAAGGGGGGTTGTGGGAGCTCCCCAGGGTGGAGGAAGTCTGGGAGTGGGGGAGGCAGGTGGAGCCCACCCTGGGGGCTCCCAGGAGCCCCACGCTCCCATGGTGGGCCAACAACAGCTGAGGAGATGGACTGTGGGGTGAGCTGGGGATTGCAAGGCTCAGAAAGAGTTCAGAAAGAGTCAGGCCCGAGAGGAGAGTGCTGCCCTGTGATGAGTAAGAGACTCCCTAAGTCCTGCAGGTAAGAGCAGCTGGCTGAGCTACCTAAGGGACTCCCCCTCCGGTCCCCAACAAAGAGCCTTTCTCAGATACCAGGCCATCATATCAACAGTGAATAATTGCTGATATCTGTAGGACATTTTATAAGTCAGGACATTCCTTTGATCTATTTTCTTTTTTGGTCTTTTTGAGACAGGGTCTCGTTTTGCAGTTCAGGCTGGCCTTGAGCTCACTCTGTAGCCCAGGCTGTTCTCAAACTTGCGACGATCCTCCTGCCTCAGCCTCCCGAGTGCTGGGGTGACAGGTGTGCACCACTATGCCCTTTGATCTATTTTCTAGTTTCAACCTCCCAAAGAGGCAGTGAAAGGGAAGCAACAGTTCCATTTGATAGATGGGGAAAACTGAGGCTTGAGGCGGCTAAAAACTGTGACCAAGTACACATAGCCACTGAGCTGGGCTCGAAAGCCAGGTCTTCTTGTGTCATGGGGTCCACCACTGAGGGAAGATGGGTGGGACCTGGTCATCAGCATTAGCGTTTTCTCCATTAAAAATGGTTAAAAGTGCTCTCTGGCCCTCATGGCTTTTCATGCTCGCTGGCTTCTTTTCTGACTCAGAACTGCATCTGTATGGAGGGCACGTCGGGGTGCAAGGGCCCTGGGGGAGAGAGATGCAGATGGAGGGGTTTAGGGCACCTTTGCCGAAGGACTTTCAGAGCTGCTTGTTAGTAGGTGACTAAGTGAGGTTATGAAATCACGCTGTCTGGACATCAGCTGTCACCAACAGGACGAGGGGCCTCTCATCCATTTCGGGGGCATCTAAGGGGGTCACACTAACAAACAGCACGAGCGGGGGCCTGGGGAAGGCCCCTGTGCCCTCCTGGGCCTTCGCTGGCTCCTCCCGCGGGAATGACATTTGAATGACATTCGGTCTCCGTTCACCCCTGCGGCCAGTGCAGTGACCCTTATTGACTTTCTGTGTGCAGGCTGGGGAGCAAATGTTTCCTGGACTCCTGGAAACCAGTCCAGCTTTGCCAGAACCAAATGCTGGTGCTGGTGCTGGTCCCATCCCTGGTCTCTCAGGCGTCCCTGGATGGCTCTTCCCTCATCTGTTACATGCAGAGGTTTGGCCGTTCAGGGTCCTTCCCACTCATCTGTGTGGAAGTGAGTTGACAGGGCTAGGCTAAGAAGATGAGGAAATTGAGTCTGAGGGGCTTGCTGGGTGGGTCTGTATGAGGCTACCAAGTGGGCTGGAGTCAGAGAAGCCAACAGAGGGGTCTGTAAAGAGGGATCAAGGCATGTGGCTAACCTGGTAGGCTTGCTCATCTTTTTTTTGGTCTTTGTGAGACAGGGTCTCTCTATGCAGTTCAGGCTGGCCTTAAGCTCACTTTGTAGCCCAGACTGGCCTCAAATTCACAACGATCCTCCTGCCTCAGCCTCCCAAGTGCTGGGATTACAGGCGTGCACCACTATGCCCAGCGTTTCACTCATCTTTTTAGGCCATCTCAGAAGAGGCCTAAGAGGCCAGTGAGGCAGGACCCTCCAAGGAGGAAGCTAGAGTTAGCCCTACTCCTTGCAAGCTTGCCTGGGCAAGCTGTTTGCCTTGTGGATCCGAAGCAGACCAGGAAGGGACAAGGCCTTCAGGTGGGTCTGCTGGGGTGGCCAGCAGTCAGGCTAACACTGCAGGAGGTTAAAACTAAGCTCTCCAGGCAAACAGTATGTTCTCTATCTGGTGTTTGGATCCCAGCATGGGGAAAAGGAAGGCGAGGCCACAGTAGCCAGCTGTGTCCAGAGCAGCCTCAGCCTGCATCCTGAACAGGGTGCTCAGAGGGAGGGGCCAGGTAGGCCAGCAGGTAAGGGCCAAACTGCTCACTCCCTGTTCAGGGACCATTGTCTGTCTTGAGGTACTACAGAGCCAGCTCCAGTCCAAGTGCTCTGGGAGACCTAGAAACCCCTTGTCCTTTTGTGGCACAGGTTGCTGGTAGGGGGGTGTCTTGTCTCCTGGTGGATAAAGGGAAATCTCCCCTCTGTGACTCGGGGTCTTTGTGTTGAGGAGAAGAGTCTCTTTGGCTACGCCTCTCCCTCCGGCTCGTGGGGACTTCACCAGCATACACGAGTTCGTGTTTTCCACAGAGCTGTGGGTCAGAGGCAGGCCCAAAGCAATGGCGGCTCCTCTTACTGGTTATGAGGTTATTACCCATGAGGCTCCAGCCTCCACGCTGATTTCAGGCGGAACGTGGTTAGCCAGACCCAGACTGAGCAGGGAGCCAAGTGAATTGTCTTTTCTTTTTTGTTTACAATCTCAGAAGCCTGATATTCTCAGTTCTCAGAGCCAACTGATGCCTCTTGCCCAGTGTCCAGGGTAGAGGTGAGGGTGTTGGTTTCTGTGTCTAGGCCCTTGAGTCTTCTCAGGAAATGAAACGACACATGACTGTCATCGATCTCATAGGCCATCAACTGTGGATAAATGTGACCATGGGGTACTGCGCCCTCAGAGTTCAGCACATCTGTGGTGGGAGGGCAAGAGGTGGGGCGGCTTGTGAGAGGCATCACCTACAACTGGAGATGAGGTTCTTCACTGTAGAGTCCCAAGGCAGAGCCAGGGGTGTATCCTTTGGAAGGCACAAAACCCCCTGAGACTTGGTTTCCCCATCTGTCAGACAAGCATCATAATACTACTACACACCTTTCTGGGTTGGGTTTTTTTTGTTGTTGTTACTGGGACTCAAACTCAGGACCTCATGCTTGTCAGGCAGGCACCATGCCACTGAGCTGTACCTACCCCCCCCACTCACCCCCTGGGTTGTTGTAAGGACTAAACATGATTTAGAATGTTAATAGCCTTAGAGAAACCTTTGGTACATAGAAAAGTGTTACAGAGTAAGAGAAGAAAGAGTGTGACGTTGAGGTCCAGGGCTATCCTAATGAACTGTCCTGACCTTGAGGTGCCAGGACCTGGAAATAGCTTAGGGTGAAGGTCCCCTAAACACGCAGTGACTTAGCTCATGCCATGGGGCCAGGGACATGGGGCCTAGCAAAAGTATTCCCTGAATAAACTGATTTGAGTTCCAGGAATAGAGGCTGCCGTGTAGGAGCAGTTTCCCAGGAGGCTTGGCCTCCCTCCCCCAGAGCCCACAAACTGTTCGGCTCTTCAGGACCCAGAGCCCAAAGGCCTCTGGAGGCAGGTGTGAGGGGAGGAGGCGGGTTCTGTGGTCAGAGTCCCAGGCTGGGCACCGAGACTTTCATTCTCCTGGAAGCTGCCGGTTACATCACCTGGAACACATTCTGAACCACGTATCCCTGGGTACAAAAGGTGAGGGATGCAGACAATAGCTGTGGTCTGGCCGTTTCTGAGCCGTGCGAACCTGAGCGTGTCATCTGACCTCAGCCGCGGTCGGTCGGTCGCACCTTGAGGTTGCTCAGTTGCTCAGAGCTGGGAGGGGCAGAGAGGATGGAACAGGAGCCCCAGGGTATTTGCAAGAGCAGGTGAATGGAAGGGGTAGTGTGAGGAGCTGCCTACGCTCCTGTCACAGGGCAGGGGCCAGTCACCGCCCTGAAGTGGGCAGGAGGAGATTCTAGAACCTTCTCTTTTCCAAGCCAGGCCTTTCTCTGGGGCCTCAGGACAAGTGCAAGCAGCAGTACCTGCTCAGTTGAATGGGGTCTGGTAAGGCTGGCCAGAGTGGAGGCTCCATGCTGAGCTTTCCACAGGCTTTTCAGGGCCACCTTAACGGAAATGGGTTTGGAGCCTCAGTTCTTCTGTACTCAGGCAAGCCCTACCCCCTTCTTAACAGAAGGAACAAATGAGAATTAATTAGTAAACGTGGCTGTCAAACGTGGTCAGTGTTATTATTAACTTAGTGTGTTTGTTTAAAGGGGGGCCCTGCTTGCTCCAGTGTGTGGTGTTTGAGTGGCCGGCCAGCAGGCCAGGTTTGCTGGGAAATCCTGGAGATTGCTTCCACATGGGAGTTTACAACACAAATAATTAATTGCAGTGGTGCAAGGCCTTGGAGCAAGGGATAATGAGTTCTGACGGGGCTTTTGCCTTCCTTCATGTGAAGGGAGAGGCGTCCCCTAAGGGGAGGAAGTGGATGAACACAGGGTGTCCTAGGGGCTTAGGTGCCACTATCTGTAGCTGTAGGACCAGACAGCAGGGTGCAGACAGGTCCCGCCTTGCTGTCTCAGAGCCTTCAGCCAGGGGGAGGCACGGGGAGCATTATGAGTAGGCCACACAGGCCATGCATGTACCTGTGTGTCTGGCTGCATGCATGTGCACAGACCTCTCCAGGGCGATCTGCTGCACAGCTCTGGAAGCCAGCTGTCTTGTAATGCCCAACCTGCTTCATCTAAGATGTGCTGGGGTGAGAGGGTCTGCAGGCAGTGTATCTCTGGGCCTAAGGTGACTTTTTTGTTCTGTTTTGTTTTTCTTGTTTTTTTGAGACAGGGTGTTGCTATGTAGTTCAGCCTGTCCTTGAACTCACTATGTAGCCCAGGCTGGCCTCAAACTGGCAGCGATCCTCCTGCCTCAGCCTCCCGAGTGTTGGGATTACTGGTGTGTGCCACCACGCCTGGTCTCCTAATGCTACTTTAAAAAAATTCTGTGGCTTGGCTTCACTCACTAATCTTTCTTTCTAAATCCTAAGTTTTCATGTGTCTTCGTCCTTCAAGGACTAAATGGGAGGGACCCCTGAGCCACACCACTTAGATTTAAATATCGCTCCACCACTTGTTAGCTCTGTGAGTTTGGAAACGTTAGTTAAGCTCTCTGTGCTTCAGTTTTCTCATCTGTGCAATGGAGTGATCCTACTTCTTGGGGCCGGTTTGGAGGACTGAATACGTTAACGTCCATGAAGCTTTTAGACCGCTGCTTGGCCCATGGCAAATGCTACATACGTGCTGGTTAAATAAATGAATGGATCCTGGTGGCCCTGAGAAGAGCAGGCTGCTTTAAGTTGCTTGTCTCTCTGTATCATTTCCTTGCCTCCAAAGCAGCTCAGCACACTAACAGTATGCCATTGCCTGATGTTGTTTTGTGGCCCTCCTGACCTCTTGGCTGCCTGCAAGTTCCACCTACATAAAAGCTGCCCTGGCTGGAGTCTACTGCAGCTCTGTGAACTCATTGCCCTCACAGGGGTCCCTAAGTCCTGTTAGCTGATGTGGTCTTTGTGTTTTGAAAGATGGCTCCTCCGCATCAGGCAGGTGAGCCCAGCCCCCACCTACCTGCGCTGCCTCCCGAAGGGGTTTTCACCCTGAGCTGAGGAGTGCGCTGTCCTTGTGACATGTGGCGTAGGAGGAGTGTTTGGGGTGCTGCTGAGCTCCTTTGAGTTAGTGTCTGGAGGCTTTGGGGTGTCTGGGAGGTCCCGGGTTTGCATGTGCTAGGCCAGTGAAGGACATTTTACTGCCTGTTTGCTCGTCCCTTGCCTACTTTATTGTGACCCATCAGTAATAAAGATGCAGCATCACTGAAAAGAAGAGCCAGTGCAAACCAGAAATACAGATAAGTAATTGGCAACAGCTGTCTGCCTGGAGCCTGAGCAGACTGTGTGTTTAGGAGTGTGTGCGTGTGTACTGTGTATTTATCAAGCTTCCTTGTCGGTTTGCTTGTCTGTTTAATGGTACTGGGGATTGAACCTGGCTATATTGCCAGTCCACCGAGCTATATCGCCAGAGACCTCTCCTTTCCCCCTTGTTCTTCTTCTTCCTTTCTCCTTCTGCTCCTCCTCCTTCTCCTTCCTCCCCTCTCCTCTCCTCCTCCTTCTTTTCCCATTTTTTTTGGAGACAGATTATTCCTAAGTCACTAAGTTGCCCAGGCTGGGCTTGGCTGTACAATACTCCTGCCTCATTCTCCAGGTGTGCTGGGATTAAGGTGTGCGTCACCGTGCAGGTTGGTCAAGCATCTTTAAAAGGTTCATAGCTTGGATATAAAGATCACTTCTGGGAAACCATCCTAAAGAAATGCTGTAATGTTTGCAAAATGCTTTATGCACAAAGATGTCCTTTACACAGTTATTTATAAAAGCAAACGGAACAACTGCAATGTCCAGCACTGGAGATACAGTTATGTAAAGCCAAGATGATGCAGATTTGGTTTTCAATCTTTTGTAGGTTTGTAAGTTGCTTGGGAAACTTATTAAAATGAAGATTCCTCGCCTTCACCCTAGTGATTCTGATTTAATGGGTCTGGGACAGAGTCCAGAAAGCCGCATTTTTAACATACTCTTTATGTTTCTAATGCAGATACTCTACATTTCAGCATTTGAGAAAACCAATCCACTTGATGGGATTTTGCAGTCATTTTAAATAATGTTTACAGAAAGATTATAGCAGTATGGAAGAATGCTTTGTAAATAAAAAGTATGTAAAATTGTATATATGACTGTATCCAATTATGAAATACAGCTGTGTAAAGCAAAGCAAACATGTGCAAAAAATGTAAACAGAGGCGCTATCAGGCTGGTAGGGTTGTGGGGATTTTCTTCTTTTCTATATTTTCCAAAATTTCTAAAAGTGAAAACATTATTTTATCATGAAACCCATAAACCTATATTTATAAAAACAGAAACTGTTCTTACCGCCAAAGGACATTCTATTGGTTGCTCTCTTTTCTGGCCTTCACAGTAAAAGGTTTGATTTTTATCTCTGAAAAATGGAGGAGTCTGAAGCATAGCAAGGTTGGGTCTTCATCTTCAGGGGGGCCTAGCTGTTCTTGGAAATGCTCTCCTGCAGCTGACGGACATCTGATACACTGCTGTAGTTACCAAAGGCACAGTCAGCCCCCTTAGCCGCTGTTAAGATAAAAAACATTTTAAGGGGCTGGGGCCGCAGCTCAGTGGTAGCGTGCATGTTCAGCATGGGCGAAGGCCTGTGTTCAGTCCCAGCACCAAAGCACAGGCAATACAGCGTCTTACCCTGGGATGGCAGGGCTGGTCATTTAGTAGAGCAGAATAGCCCCAATGCCCCTCTCCCTCCTCCCTCTCTCTCTTCCTTCTCTCTCTCTCTCTCTCTGTCTTTCCTGTCTTTCTCTTTTGAGACAGGATCTTGGTATGTAGCCCAGCCTGGCCTTAAACTCGGACTGATCCTCCTGCCTCCGCCTCCTGAGTGCTGGGATCACAGGTGTGTGCCGCAACGGCCGCCTTCAGTACTCCTCTCTCGTGAGCATTTCTTAGATATGACAGTTTGTACAGGACAGGGAGGCCCTGGCTCAAGAAATTGGAAATAAGGAGAACAAAATTGTTTTCTGAAAGGCGCGTGACTTAGTTTCCCAAGGCGACCATAGCAAAAGTCCTCAGACCTAGCGGGCTTTGACAGCAGGACTGGACCTGGATTGCACTCCGTTCTAGGGGGTAGAGATCTGAGATTGGGGTGCAGGCTGTCGGTTCCTTCTGATAGCTGTGAGGGCAGGATGTGTTTAAGGGCTCTCTCCCTGGCTTGTGAATGGCTGTTTCTCCTAGTGTGTGCATGGTCTTCCTTCTGCCTGTGTCCAAATATCTTCTTGTACGGACACCAGTGAAACTGCAGTAGGGTCACTGGAGCCTCTT